>CM033106.1:14544550-14713345 GCA_019321725.1 Paulownia fortunei
TTCTACAATTGATCAAAGCATTTGAAGTTGCAAGAAAAGGACGACCCAAAATGATAGGAATTTGTGTATGTGTTTGTGCAACAGGCTCCGTGTCAAAACAATGAAATCAACTGGAAAGTAAAACTTATTTGTACCAACACATCTTCTACTATTCCCTTTGGAACTTTAATCGAACGGTCAGCTAGTTGGAGTACAACAGAAGTTGTTTTAAGTTCTCCCAAACCTAACTGTTCATAAACTGAGAAAGGTAGAAGATTTACACTAGCACCAAGATCAAGCAAAGCACGCTCTATTCTAGTGTTTCCTATGATACATGAAATGGTTGGACAACCTGGATCTTTGTACTTGGGTGGAGTGAATTGTTGAATGATTGAACTAACACTTTCAGTTAAAAATGCCTTCTTTTGTACATGATGTTTTCTTTGATTGTACACAAATCTTTCAAAAATTTGGCATAAGGTGGAACTTGCTTGATTGCATCCAATAATGGAATATTAATCTTGACTTGTTTAAAAATTTCAAAAAATTTCAGCATTGAGTTCAATTTCTGAGTTGCTTGCAATCTTTGAGGAAAGGGTGCTGGAGGTAAATATTTTTCTTTTTCTTCATTTTCACGCTTACCTTCTTCAAACTTACCTTCATCGTCAAGACTATTTCCATTTTTCATTTCTGGAGGTGGATTAGAAATTTTTCTCCTTGGATGAATAGTCTTGTCAACAACTTTTCCATTCCGAAAGTTGTAACTGAATTAGCCTCCTTGACTGCATTTCACCTGAAGAAGAAACATGACACTGAGTAGAATGATTAGGTTGAGGTTGAGCAGGAAATTTACCTTTTTCATGAGTACGCAAAGAAGTTGTCAGTGTTGAAAGTGTGCTTCTGATCTCAATTGATAGCTTGTGAAGTCTGATTATTGATGTTTGTTTGTTCATGCATAAATGCTTGCAAAGTCTCCTCAATGGATTTGTATGTGGAGGTGGATAAGAATGAAAGTTTTGTGGTTTTTGTGAATGCGGTGGTTGGGCACGGTTATCATCTCGCCAACTGAAATTGGGATGATTTCTCCATTGTGGATTGTAAGTTTCAGAATATGGAGAATGGAAAGGCTTTTTGAATGTGTTCATAAAATTTGCTTGTACTGGAAGGTTTGGACATTCATTGGTGGAGTGCCCCAAAAGTTCACAATTGCTACAAACTTCTTCCTCTTGCACAGATTTGATTTCCTTTACTTTCTTAAGTTCCATGGCTTCAACTTTTCTTGTTAAACTAGCAAGTCTAGCATTTAGATCATCTTCTGGGCTAAGGTAATATTTTCCTTTATTACTATTAGCAAGATTAGATCTAATAGAACCTTCGGAAGAATTAACACTATGCCATGATTGAGAGTTTTCTGCCAAATGATCTAGGTATTCTAGGGCTTCATCAGGTTCCTTATCAAGAAACTCACCATTACACATTGTTTCAACAAATTGTTTTGTTTCAGGAGTTAAACCTTCATAAAAGAAACTAATTAAGCGCCATTTTTCAAAACCATGATGTGGGCATGAATTCAACAAATCTTTAAATTTTTCCCAACATTGAAAGAAAACTTCATTCGAATTTTGAGAAAAATTTTGAATTTGTCTTTTCAAAGCATTAGTTTTATGAGTTGGAAAGAATTTTTTCAAGAATTCAGCTTGCATTTCTTGCCAAGTGCCAATTGACCTAGGTTTTAAAGAATTAAGCCAATTTTTTGCTTTATCTTTTAAAGAGAAAGGAAATAATTTGAGCTTAACAATCTCATTTGTGCAAGTTTGATCATCAAAAGTGGCACATACTTCATCAAATTCTTTTAAATGCAAGTAAGGACTTTCAGAGTCTAAACCATGGAAATTAGGAAGTAAAGGGATCATACCTGACTTGAATCGAAAATTATTTGCATTTAGAGGAAAAATGAAACAAGAAGGAGAAGAATTTCGAGGAGGTTGCAAGTAATAACGCATGGTACGCACCTGTTGATTCTCATTTTCATCCTGGACACTTTCATTTTCAGCCATGGTGGAAGTGTGTGGAGATGATTCAAATAAATTTCCAAACAAAGTTTCGGAATTATTTCTTACTAAGCGTCGAGAATTATGACTACGATACCATATAACATATATCCATAAAGAAAATAAACAAACTATATTTACAAAGAAAAAATATTAACAAACCTGAATACTTACCTTGCCTTCCCGCAACGGCGCAAAAACTTGCTACTTTAAGGTTGCAAACCCAAGTGCAGGTTGTAGTAAGTAATAAATTTCTCGTGAGTCCGAGGTCGATCCACAGGGAAGTTGTTTGAAGAATTCAAGTTTATATTTATAAAAAGATGGAGTTTATGTGAATCAAAAATATATGAACAATTAATATATGATGTAACTAAAGAAAAAACCGAAGTAATAAAAGTACTGAGGATTAGGGATCCACTCTTGAGTTTTGGATAGATAAATGGTTATTTATTCTTTTTACCTCTATTAATTGCCACAATTGGAATCCATACATAATGAAGGTTCCAATGGGAAGATATTATCAAGTAACTCATGCAATAAGGTAATCATGATATTGTCTTACTATTGCAAATTATCTCTTAACGCCAACACTTATTTATGGGATCAAGCATTTGTGTACTCCTTTGTCAACAACAAATCAAGGTTTCACATTAGCAGTCTGGGGTAAAACCGTACAATAAGCTAAATGAACCCAAGTATTTGTTGTGCCATTGGAGATACATAAATCAAGAATCACCACAAAAATAAGTAGGGTTTAGATCAAAAATAATAATAATAATACAACATACTTAAACAATTTCTACCCTTATAACCATTTCTCTTCCTCCATCAAGAGATTCACCCTTTTTCCTCAGCAAAATGAAATTTAGAAAGACATAATAAAAGTAACAAAGACTAAAAATATAAGAGAAACTAGAGAATGCATTTCTATTACTACTAGAAAACTTACAATACTAGAAAATATACAAACTAGATAACTTAGCCTAAAGAAACCCTTTTTCCTCCATCTTACAAGCTGAATACATGGCCTATTTATAGTACTTGGAGTAAGCTAGAGGCCAAACAAATAATGGAGGGGTTAATCAAGTGGTATGCTAGTTGCCAAGAGTTGGTAAATTGTTACACAAATTTCTCATCCACTGAATTGAATTACATTTTTCGGTCAGATACAGCCAGATTTTGAAGATACGTGAAGAATACAAATTGTAGATCTTTCAACGCTGATATATTTTCATATATCTTTTGTCAAATTTGGCGATCGGATGAAGGAGATATGGTCAAATTACCGAGTCATGTCCAAGAGCCGCCCTGTAACATCAGCAGCAATTTGCAGCCTATGGTTTGACCATTTCGACACATTTTCACACCATCTTGTCTTCAGCAAAATTGTTTATTTACCTCTTGGGTATAACATATCCGAATTTCAGACCAAAATAAATTTGGTCTCAAGATATATAACCGAATTGGTAAAATAAGTCAATACTGGGCTGAAATCTGATCCGAATTTTGGTGATCCATTTTGTGTAATTACTTGGACGAATTTTCTGCTATCATCAAGACTGAATTGGCTGAGCCTCCAACATAAAAGTTGTACCTCTATCTCTTGGCTTTCAAATGAAACAAGCTTCAGGTCCATAGAGCTTTTGATCATGAAGTTATGCTTAAATTACAAAAACTGCACAAGTCTGAAAACATGCTTCCATTTATTCCCTAACACAAAACATTAATAAAACAAGAATATTAACAAGAATAAAGCAAGAAAAGCATAAAGGATTTGATATAAAAATATGTCAAAATATGCACTTATCACTTATTATATATATATGTTAGATGCATGTATAGGTTTATTTAATACTTTCCTTTTGATTCTGCTTGCCCATCATTAGGTTAGTGCAACATTAAATAAACAAACTAAAACTAGATGAGGTCTTGAAATTATAAAGCATACCTTCACTTGATTGTCAAGTTTAATGAATTTTGTTAAAAATTCTATTAACAAGAAAATATGGGCAAAATTGGGCTAGGGCAATCGTCATGCCTTCCATCAAAAGCAGAAGACACGACAATGGTACCACATTTTGGACATTGTCCATGACTCGTGGGATGCCTAAGTGATGGAAAGTTATGATCTCTACTAAGCATGGGTATGCCCATGTGATGGATTCATCTTTATCATTGTTCATGAGTCGTAGGATGTTTAGATGCTCCATCTACATAGATGTTTGATAGGTACTACTGAACTTAGTACCATATGTCGTCATATTATTAGGGCAAATGGGAAGTGGTGAGAAAAAATATCTTGGGGTTTCATATGATGTAATTGACCAAGTTGGGTATTTTATACATTGATTTGCTTAGGACCCTTCGATCCAATCCGAAAATAGCTTATGTCCTCGATATGTCATCGTCGTCGGATCCACTAAGGAAGCGCTTGTGGATTATCATCGACATGTTGAATATGATCTGCAAGTTGGGTGCTATATGATAGCATCTATGTCACATGAGTTACAGAGACAACATGAGAATATAGCACATTCACATTCACCGCAAGAGTTGTATGGTGAACACACTAGGCAGGTGAGATATCAAATCTCGAAAGAGCTATTTTGATGTCGTATGACAGAAGGCTCTTCAGTCGAAGGCCATGGGCTGAAGATGATAGGCCTTATCGAAAGGCTAGAGTCCCTTAGAGTTGTTATGGATAATGGAAGCGAGCAAAAAAGTTTGCAAGCTTCAGAGATCCATTTATGGACTTAAACAAGCTTTCCGAAGCTAGAACATTTAATTTGATGAGGCAATCAAATCATTTGGTTTTCTCAAGAATTTGGATGAACCAAGTGTGTACAAGAAGGTTAGTAGGAGCCCAGTTACATGTTTGTACTTTAGTTGATAATATCCTACTCATTGGTAATGTTGTGGGAATGTTGCAATTAATAAAGGCTTGGTTGTTTACTCATACATTTTTGGGATCAAGATCTACAGAGATAGATCAAAGAGGATGATTAGACTATCCCAATCTATATATATAGATAAGATGCTGAAGAGGTTTAACATGCAGGAATCCAAGAGGGGATATATTCTTATGAGTTACAGTATCCCTTTCTCTAAGTCTATGTCTCCAAAGACTTTTGAGGAAAGAAAAATGATGACTCTTATACCTTATATATCCTCCATTGGAAACTTAATGTATGCCATGCCATGTTCTAGGCCTGATGTTGCATATGCTCGGAGTGTCATGAGTAGATATCAATCTAATCCAGGCGAACAAAACTGGAAAGCATAAATACAATCCTCAAGTACTTACGGAGGACTAGGACTAGGATCTGTTCTTTATTTATGGTAATAGAGAACTAAAACTATTTACAGATTCTAGTTTTTAGTCTGATGTAGATGATTCGAAGTCCATATCTAGATTTGTATTCACCATAAATGATGGGGCAGTTATTAACTAGAAGAGTTCCAAGGAAGAGATGATTGTGGATTCTACCACTGAGGCTAAATACATCATTGCATGTGATGCTGCGAATGAAGGTGTTTTACCTTGGGCATAGTTCCATCTATTGTTAATCCAGTACCTTTTATACTTTGATAACAATAGGGTGATTGTACAATCAAAAGAGCCATGATCTCACCAAAGATCCAAGCACATCATAAGGCTATATCATCTTATCAGAGAGATCATTGATAGAGGCAATGTAAAAATGGAGAAAGTTGCCTCGGCCGAAAACATAGCAGATCCACAGACAAAGCCCTCAGCACAAAAGGTATTCGAAGGATATCTTAAGAAGATAGGCCTCAGGTACATGGACAATTGGCTCTAGGGGAAGTGAGAGATTATTAGAGAGTAGTGCATGGGCGAGCCAACTACTGACCACTTGAATACTCTTGTAAAAATGATCCTATTAGAAATATATTAATAAAATTGGCAATTTATTTATCTTTATTTCATTTTTTCAATTAGGATAAAGTGCATAGACCATACTTAATTATGGGGCATGGTCGCTCATATGATGGCGATCATAGAAGATGCATCTATGTTTTTGGCCTTAATTTCATTCCAAGTGGGGTTCATTGAGATGGGACATTTGTATACATAGAAATACTCTCGCACATAATGCATGCTCAAAATGAGGATGTCTCATTCCATAGGCCTTGGCCTGGGGATGCTAGTGTACATGTGTGGGGGCTCGATAGGGAACGTGAACATCGAACAGGCCCATGGAAAATTCTTGTAAGAAATGTTATTTGTCGAATGAGAACTTTCCAATTACAATTGTGGGTATGAGTTAGTCCTTTAATTTAAGGCACTATGGTAGCCTTGTGCACGACATCGTATGCTTTGATGTATTTTTTGATGCATGACAATCACAAAGGTTTACGTTGGGCATATGATTTTTGTGTATGGAGGTTAATGAGTGACCAATAAATGATCTGTCACCTATCTGGTAGAATAAGTGAACCTCCTATGCATTTCAACGTCCTTAACTCAAAAAGACTCTGGCTAAAGCAAGATGAATATTAGACGAGGATTTTCAAATTATTTATCAAGAGTTAATGAGAAGAGAAATGAAATCATAGTTGTTGAGTCAAATAGAGTTTTGACTAATAATCCATGCCCTAGACTTAATCGGCACATTAGTTGATGGAAGGTTAGGAATTGCACAACATTCGTAACGGAATAAGTTCACTTGCTATTTCATCTAAGACTAGGAGACAAGATGAACTGCTAGCTTAGTTGTGAATCTAACGGGTCACACACAAAATGAGATGGATCACTTCTATCTAAAATTTAAATCCAAGGAGTTGGATCAAGTTGATTAATAGTAATTAATTAACTTGGAGCTAGAATTAATTTAATATTAAAATTAATTCATCTAATTAAATAATAGGATTATTTAATTAGGCCTAATAATTAGGGGCTTGTTTGGGAGTTATTAATTAGTTGATTGGACCATAAATTAATTTAACTAATATAAATAATTAAATAATTTCTATTGGGCCTAATTTGATTAGGTGGTCCATTAGAACCATTTAATTAGGCTTGCTTAATTAATTCCTATTAATTAATCAAGACGCCCAATCATTAATGGGCTCATTGGAGAGGCCTATTGTGGTATTTGGTTATGAATCAAAGACTCCATGTCTTGCAAAAGAATCAATTAAGATTTGAGTCTTAATAGGAAACTAATCCAAGACATATCTTGGATAGAAATAAACAAGAGATAATTATTGAAGGAGGTTAGAGACTTAACGGAATTAGGTCTAGACTTGAAGGTATATAAATACACCATTGCAAGGGATGATTTTTAGATGCTTGGGAAGCAACAAAAATCGGCCCCCTCTCTCTTTTAGTGCATAAAATTAATTTTCTCTTTTCTCCATATTTTCTCTAGTCTAGTTTTATTAGTTTGTTTCTAGGCGATTTACATACATTCTGATTAATTCTCTTATCACTGAGTTGATATTGGAATTAATCAGCATTCCCATAAATTCTAGTTTAGAGACAAGGTTTGGTATCTTCTAGCAGAGATATCAAAATGGTGATCTTGCTTGTCGTGTGGATACCATTGGAGGAAAGACGCTTGGATTCTTATAGCAAACTTGTTCTTGAATCGTGCAATGATTTGAATCATTCAAATCCTCTTTAATAGCTACAGTTTTATCAAAATGTATAATCGCAAACTTATTTTGTTTTAGTTAAATGAAATATCCAGGTGCAACCAAAAATTGCATCAAATCCAAGACTAATTGTATAATTATTATGCATGTATGTTTTAAATTTTAAATTTTCTCTACATACAGTCCTGAATTTTGCGAACCCAATAGTGGTATTAGAGCCTAGGTTACCACACCTGGATATGTTCGCGAATATGTGTTTTAGTTTTATATGATAAAATTTGATTGTTTTAATATGTCTTTCATACGTGATAAAAATTATTTTTTGCAATTTATGGAATGGGATATAAATGAACGTTAATTTTTTTAAACTAGATAGAAAATTTGACGTTGGACGTTAAAATCAGGCAAGAATGTGATCTTATTGTAGTAGCCACAATCTGGCACCACAACACCACTTTCAAGCGCCACGGCGCTAGTGTATAGTTCACTAGGCGCTATGGACCATTTTGAAGCTTCGGTGTTAGGAGTTGGTGCCACAACACAAGAGTCTAGAAAGCTTTTGAAGCTTTCAAGCTATGGCACGAGGACTTAATGTCACAACATGGTCGGAATTATTTTCGAGGGGCCGCGACATCAAGCCCAGGCACTGCTGCCCAATTTCTGAAAAAAAATTCATTTTGTGCAAAAGTTGCACAACTTTGGTTTATTCATTTTTTAAAATTAATTGTTGATTTTAGAATTAATAAAAAAATATTTTTATGAATAACTAAAGGTTGATTGTCCCATATCTAAAATCAACATGTGAAGGATATGTAAATTTACATGTTTTGAATATATTACATGAGATTTGTAAATTAGGCATGTACGTGTGGATGATCAAAGAGCCTAGATCAATGTATGGATATTCTATGTGCATTTTGAAGTAAGAAGCTCCGATTCATAAAAGGAAAGAAGCAAGAGATGATACGCACTAAGAAGTAAGGTAATATTTTTGGGTATTTAATTAAAATGAGACCTGCGAGTCTTGTCTTTTTTCTATTTTTACTCTAAATGTAATTTCTTCCTCCCTTCCATGTACTTTTCTTGAATAAATTCCAAGGTTTCTTGTTAGAAATAGCAATTATAATGAGAATAGTATTAGACTATGAGGAAATCTTCTTTTTGTTTGATAAGAAGAAGGAGCAAGGTGGAGAAAAGCAAGGAATGAAGGCCTATGAATATATGGGTGATGCATTCATATAATATATTGGATCTATTTGCATTTTAATTGTTACCCTTAGACTAACCAAGATCCACGTTAGCTTAAGTGGATCAAGTAAGATATGGCTCTTGATCATCCCTTATTATGTATATAAGATGCATGCATGGGTTTATTTAATGCTTTCTTTTTTATTCTGCTTGTGCATCATTATGTTAGTGCAACATTAATTAAAAAAACTAAAATTAGATGAGGTCTTGGAATTATAAAGCATACCCTCACTTTTTATAGTCAAGTTTAATGAGTTTTGTTAAAAATTCTATATCATGGAAATGTTGGCAAAATTTGGTTAGGCCTAATCATCCATGCCTTCCATCAAAAGTAGGAGACATGCAATGGTACCACATTTAGGACATTGTCCATGAGTTATGGGATGCTTAAGTGATGGAAAGTTGTGATTTCTACTAAGCATGGGGATGTCCATGAGATTGACTCATCTTTATCACCATCCATGAGTCGTGGGATGTTTAGATACTCCATCTACATGGATGTTTGATAGGTACTACTTGACACTTAGTCCTTATGTCGTCATATTATTGGAGCATATAGGAAGTGGTGAGGCAAAATATCTTGGAGTTTCATATGATGCAATTAACAAAGTTGTTTTTTTTAATGTTTTATACGGTCTCATATTCTTGGGCATGTAAAAAATTAGACCTCAAGCCCGTTAGGAAATATGATTTCCCAAATTGCCATCTAGAGGGTGATAGAATTTGAACAAAATAGTAGGAGACATTCATAATTAAATAACATATTATAAATGAGTATATTGTCAAATGCATGCTTACTTTTCTACCAACATATTTTGTAGATTTTATCTCAAAATGGCCAAAAATCCACTTGCATCTATTCTACACACTAATAAATTGACTGGTCCCAATTACATCGATTGGCTTAGAAATCTCTGAATTATTGTCAAGTTTGAAAAGAGGGCCTATGTCCTCAATGTGTCACCATCATCGGCTCCACTGTCGGACACCACTAAAGAAGAGCTTGTGGATTATCATCAACATGTTGAAGATGATCTGCAAGCTCGGTGATATATGATAGCATCTATGTCAAATGAGTTATAGAGGTAACATGAAAATATGGCACATGCTGCCGATATTCAAATTTACCTACAAGAGTTGTACGATGAACACATTAGGTAGGTAAGATATCAAGTCTCAAAAGAGTTGTATCGATGTTATATGACATAAGGCTCTTTAGTCCAAGACCATGGGATAAAGATGATAAGCTTTATTGAAAGTCTCAAGTCCTTAGCTTGTTATAGATAATGAACTCTATGTGGATCTCATCCTACAGTCTTTGCCACCATCGTTTGACGCCTTTGTGGTGAACTTCAACATATTGAAGATGGTTGAACCCACCATGAAGAAAGATAAGCATGTCATGCTTGTTGCCTCTTTATCTTAATCCAAGGCTAAAAAGTCAAAAAAAAAGGAAGAAAAAAGGTTCTTCAAAGAAGAACAAAGGCTAGAACATATCTGGTGGAGTGGCTAAGGGTTCCAAAGTCATGACAAGTACTACTACTATGGCAAGTCGGGGTATTGGAAGAGGAATTACAAGGAGTATCTTGCAAGTCTCCAGAATTGTTTTGGTATGTGTTTTGTTGAAGTTAACCTTTCGGTTAGCAATACTTCTTGGGTATTAGATACTGAATGTGGTTGTCATCTTTGTAATAACTTGTAGGTGATGGCAAGAAGCAGGAAACTAAGTAGAGAAGAGACTACCATACGGATGGTGAATAGAGTAAGAGTTGTTGCATTAGTTGTAGAGACGGTCCACTTAGCTTTAGGCGGTGGAGTTAGGATAGATTTAAATAATTATCTTTACGTTCCTGAATTGATTAAGAACATTATCTCTATTCCAGTTTTTAGATAGAGAGGGATTTAGTTTTACTATTTTTAATGGAAGTTGTTCCACTTTTTGTGGTTCTTTAATTCATACTGAAGTATTGATCCATACAGATGTATACAGGCCATTAAGTGTAGTGCTTATGGGAACTACTGATTTTCATTACCTTTACCAATGATTACTCTAGATTTAAGCATGTGTACCTTATAAGGTATAAGTCTGAAGCCTTTGAAAAGTTCAAAGTCTTTAGGCATGAAGTGGATAAACAAACCAGACTTCAATCTGATCAAGGAGACGAGTATATAAGTTTGGAGTTTATTGATTATCTAAAAGAGAATGGGATTCTCTTTTAGTGGAATCCACCTACAACTCACAACTAGGTAGTTGAGCAAAGAAATCGGACATTGTTGGACATGTTTTGTTCTATGACGAGCTTCACTAGTCTTCCTCATTCATTCTTTAGGTTATGCTTTAGAAATGGTAACATATCTATTAAATAGAGTGCCATTAAAGTCGAGGCTTAAAACACCATATAATATATGGT
The DNA here is from genome assembly GCA_019321725.1 of Paulownia fortunei. Classification (NCBI taxonomy): domain Eukaryota; kingdom Viridiplantae; phylum Streptophyta; class Magnoliopsida; order Lamiales; family Paulowniaceae; genus Paulownia; species Paulownia fortunei. The sequence goes on from CM033106.1 coordinate 14,555,859, forward strand.
ATGACAAGACCCCTTCGCATAAATACCTTAGTGTATGGGAGTGTCCTGCTTATGTAATGCAGCAAGTGGGAGATAAGTTGGATAGTAGATCCATCTTATGCAAGTTTGTGGGGTATCCAAAAGAATCCATTGGATACTATTTCTATGACCCTCGGAAGAAAAAGGTGTTTGTTTCGAGGAATGCCACCTTTCGTGAGGAGACATTTCCATTAGATAAAAATGACAAGGTTGTACAACTTGAATAAATTCAATAGCCACAACATGTAATGCCCAATTCTCTCCTACATAGCCAATAATAAGTATCTTGCATGAATATGCATCTAATCAATATGCATTATCGGATTATGACATACAAATAGCATGATTGCATGGACATGAACAATTGTTACTCTATGCTCCAGCTATGCTTTAACATGCATTAGTACATGAAATATGAGATCAAACTTTTGTTTTTTTATTTAACATATTCCTTAAGTGCTTTTTTGTAGTGAAAAGTCAAGTATCTCGGTTAAGGAAGATTGATTTGTTGAATGGCCATAAAATGAATTATTTGTATTGCTTTATACTTGTTACATTCTAAAGTGGTTATTTGCCTAAATATTTGCTTGAAATATGTTACATTTGGCTAAGAAATAAAAGTATGCAAAATGGTGCAATTTGATTGGTAGGTTGACTGGGTTGCATGAAAATCATTGTAAACCGCATCACACTTGATTATAACACCAAAGCATCAATTTTTGTCATCTCCCTAGCCCATAAACGTGGCTCTTTGCATGAGAGGACACCAAGTATGAGTTAACCAATCATAGCCCTCCACTTACCTCTCTTTGAAATGTCAAAATAATTATTTTCATTTATATTTTCTTGTAGAAACTCCTCAAAAATGATCAGACCTTCTTCTCCTAAGTTTCTCCCAAATTTCTACACTCTCTTACTCACAAAAATTGAATTCAATCCGTAGGAATCCATATAACACAAACTAGAACAAGTTTCGACCCTTTTAAGCTTGAAAATCGTTAATTTTGAAGCTTAATTCTAGTTTAATCAAGGTATATTCTTTTTCAATATTTATTATGATGAATTTATATTATGTTGGATGGTTACATGTTTTAGTATATTTTTGTATGATTGAAAACTTAAGTGGGTTACACTTGAAACCAAAACCAAGCTAGTTAAGTTAGTTTCTAGCAAAAATTGAGAGCCTTATGAAATATATTTAATTTATTTGTTTCTATTGATCTTGTAATTCTTATATTGTAATTGTAAGTGCCTATGAATGATTGTGAACTATAGAAATTAGTTTGCTTAATTGAAAGTTAGAATCAATTTAAGTTAGAATCGAGTTTATATCATGTTAATTTGGATTGTGTTCATGTTTTGGGGGCTGCCCTAATATTTATATTTGAATTATTAGTGATATTCCCTAAAGTTTAATATCTTGAATTAGTAGTAAAATATGGAGTATGCATTATTTTTGAGGTCATGTAATTGATATGGAATTGTTGATAATAGATTGAAAAGTGTATATGATTTTAATTAGAATAGATTATGTGATTTATTAAAAGGATATTGAAAGGTACATGATTTGATTATGTTAGGCCTTTAAGACATCATATCTTCCAAAGAGATTGACCTTTTTACTTAGCACAAAGTGGACTTGAGGTAAGTTAAAACTTTTATTTGGTGTATCACAAGAATCATATAATGTTGTTCATATTTTAATGTGATTGTCATTATTTGTCAAATGATGTAATGTTTGATGCATTTATGGTTCATGAAGCATGATACTATTAAATATAATGAGGTTTTTGGAAAGAAAGTATGGTACTTGATTGATGGTCAGGTTGACAAGGGACGCAGGAGGGACCGACGGACCTAACAAATGGTGGCAAATACTTGAGGTTGAAAAACCGATATAGGAAAGCCACGGTGAATGAGTTAGAATATGACTAATACCTGAAGTTGAAAGACTAAGTATGAAAACCCCATATTATTTTTCTTATTGGTCAATCATTATGAACAGGTTCTGAAAACCACGGTCTATTACTATTAGTTAGGTACCACACTTCAAGGGCCCTAAAGAATGATTTATTAAAAAAAATTCTTAAATTGATTAATGCATTTAATGATTTATTTTATTTTCATGTACCATAATTGTTATTACATCAGTTTCACCTTACTGAGCCTTTAGCTCATTAGATTATTGTGATGCAAGTGAAAATAAACAGGTTTAAAGCTTGACTAAGTCTCCAGAGTAGCCGGACATAGATTTGTTCATACGCCATGCTTCGAGCTGTTTTCATAACCTATTTTAAAAACTCTATTTTTTGTTTTAAAATAAGCTGCTCTTTTATGGTTTTGTAAATAGTTGTGTCAAACTATAGATGGGATAATAACATCATGTACTTAATTTTGATTTATGTAAATGGTGTGTTTAAAATAAAATGAAATAATAAATGAATTCAAGTTTTTTTTATAACCAGAAAGGAAACTTTTTATTAAAATCGTAATTCTAGTATCGATGAAAAGTTAACATTATTTGACTTAACTGTATTAGCTTATTTAGGCTCTGCAGTTGGTTAAGAGGTGTTACACAACAAGTCTCACAAGAGATAGTAGTACCACTATCTCAACGAACTAACACTTTTTTCACACATTCTCATAGGAGATCTGAAAGGATCTCAACGTCTCCTGAGAGGTATGACCTTTTGTTAGAGAACAATAAGGAGGGGCAACCCTTGGATAGTAATGCAAAGAACTACAGAGAAGCGATGTTTGGCATCGATTTGAGGATATGACAGGATGCCATGCAATCCAAAATGGACTCCATGTACTCCAACAAGGTATGAACCTTGGTAGCCCCACCATAAGGTATCGTATCCATTGGTTACAAATGGTTCCACATGCGGAAGCTTAGATTAGATAGAGGGGTAGTGACCTATCAAGCATGATTAGTTGCAAAGGGTTATACTAAAAGATAAGGAATTGGCTATGAGTAAACCTTCTTACCAGTAGCGATGCTTAAATCTATTTGGATCTTGCTGGCCATATTAGCGTATTTTGACTATGAGATATAGCTGATGTATGTGAAGGCTGCCTTTCTATTGGAAACATTGAGAAAAGATCTATATACTGCAGCCAGAGGGCTTCATATCGAAAGAAAGCCAGCAGAAAGTTTTCAAGCTTCAGAGATCTATTTATGGACTCAAACAAGCTTCCTTAAACTGGAACATTTGATTCGACATGGCAATCAAATTATTTTATTTTTTCAAGAATCCACATGCACTGTGTACAGGAATATTAGTGAGAGCGTAGTTACATTTATTGTGCTTAATGTTGATGACATCCTACTCACTGGTAATGATGTGTCGATGTTGTAATTAACAAAGGTTTGGTCGCCTACTCAGTTCTCCATGAAGGATTTGGTAGAAGATCCTATATTTTAGGGATCATGTAACACCCCCATTACTACAGAACTATATATATAGTATAATATAACATGATAGAGCCTGTGTGCATGCATTATTAATTTTTTTTTTGCAACATATTAATAAATAATAAATATTTTCCCACTCACAGACTAATATATATACCTGCAGATGACCCATAACAATCATAATATTTATATACCCGTGTACAGAAAAGTTATAAAAGTAACACATTGTACAAATCCCAAAACGTAATACAATAGACTACAAAATCAAATAAGTTAACAATCAACCCAACAGGTCGTCATCCATGTACACTGATCCTCAGAACCTGTAGGAACCCCAACAGCTTGCCCAGTAAGTCCATGGTATCAAGTATCACCAGACTCACCTACAATGCATAAACTATATGAGCTAACGCTCAACAAGTAAAGATTATGCATGTCAAAAAATAATCCACAATATCAAGTCATGCATCTCAAAATGCTATGCCCACAATGCAATTTTATGCATCAAATATTTCTCTCAAAATCATTTCTTTCTTAGGCCCCTGACCAACGCTACTATCCCATGCACCGGAAAAAGAGCTCTGCACATCGCCATAATCCAATGGCCAATAATCATATAAGCATGCAAATCCATGCATACTCATACGCATGCAAATCCATGCACGCGAACCTGCAAATCCATGCATAAAACCATGCAAATCCATGCATGCTTCGATGCACTAGTAGCGGTCAGCAAAATATTTTCCTTTCTCTGAATCATGCCGTGCAATGCAAGATTTATCACAATGCTCGTATATGATGCATGCACATGCCAATGACAATGCCCATGTATGTATGCTCAATGGAGAGCCCTCTACTATGCACATATGATTTATGATATCACATATAATTCACACATCTACTATGTCTATGCATTGTGGTTGCAAATGAATCTTTACTTACCTTTCACTTGGTTGGTGGCTTAGTCTAAATTTGTCTAGTATTCTCTCCAACCTTAGATGTAAAATAGCCTGTAATATTACCCAACATCAAGCACCATTCCCAATTTGGCAAGTTGAAAGCACAAAATCTCATACTAGACCTTAAACACCAAGCTATAAGCTAACAATCAAGCTTTCACAAACTAGAACCCAATATAGCCCCTCAAATACCTCAATTTCTCATCTTAAATACATGAAAACATCATGTAATTGAAGTATTATAACTGTAATAGCATGTACCTAATTGTTAACACTCAATAGCAACATGTCTAGGTTGAAACATGCTAAGTGATCAAATGTGGCAGATTCACATTTTCATATTTTCTTGCTGTCAAGTTTAGTTGCATGATAATTTTAACATCCCTAAACATATCCAATCACTCCCAAATTTTTACCACACTTAGATAACATGTATATAAATGTAACCATATCATATAATTGCTAAAAAACACGGATATAGCTTTCCAAGTTCAGCTCTCTTCACGACATACTGAAACAGATTGTTTCCTACCGTGACAGTTTTGCACACTTCATGACATTAATAGTTTTGGCACCATTAAGTATATTCAATCACTCTAAATTTTTCACCATACTTAGATAACATATATAAGGAGACAACAAGGTCATATTATTACCAAAAATAATGGATTTAGCTCCCTTAATTCAGTTTCCTTCACAGCACACCAAAATAGATTTTGCTATTTTGGCAGTTTGAGTGTTTCTCCAATATCATTCTCTATTTCAATTTCCAACTGATAAAACTTCATTCCAATACTATTAACTCATATATAGTCATGTAAATGGTAATAATTATAGGTTTTATTCAACATACCATACACTTTTGAAGCCTAAAACACAAGAAAACAGTAAGATGACAGTTTCTGCCACAAGTATTTCCTATTAAGTGTTTGTCATCAAAAACCCTTTCTTTGTGCACCAAAGTCTAACTAAAAACTTCCTAACACTTTTATAAGAGATATTTAAAGCTTAATAAACAATAAAACCATTCATAATAACCTGAAAGCTAAAGGCAAAACCGTAGATAAGTGTTACCTATGCAGATTTTGAGGTTAACTTGATGGTAATTACTTCTCCTTTGCTTTTCTTGCTTTTATTTCAACTTGGAATCAATTTGGATCACTTGGAGACATTAAGGTGTGTGTTTGGAAGATGAAAATGGCTGAAATGAGGGTCTGGTCGTTGCTTAAGGGTGAAGGGTTTGAGGTGTTAGCTTGAGATGTTAGCTTAAGCTTAATAAGAAAGCATGGCAAGTAAATGACAAAATCTGATTTTCTCCCTTATCTTGCAGCCCTAATCTTGTGTGTCTCACCTATTTTTATTTGGTTGCAACCTATCTTAATCACCATTCATTTCCATAGGTAATTCCTATGTCCGTTCATTCGATCTCCAAACCGATTCGCATCCGATTCTTAAAGAATTATCTAGTTTGCATTTCTAAAATCATATGCACATATGGGCCTTGTAATATGACACTTAAATCACATTATATCATGTCCAATATCACAAGTATGCTAATTTACAAATATATACTTTTGAAATAACTTGATCAAATCAAATTAAACCGTATAAGCTTACTAATAACACTTTTAACACTTCCAAAATTATAACCTATATATCCCATCTATATCTAATATTGATCCACCTTATTTTCTTCTTATTTCAATATAAAATCAACTACTTAGATTAGGAAATTCAATAACTAATACCGTGCAAGAGCTTCAGAATTAAGTTTAATATTCAAGAATATCGTATAAAATGAAATAAATTATGTAATGTCAATAAAAATGCAAATAGCATATAAAATTAACACGTAATGCATGAATCATATTTGGTCATGTGAGTAGTAAGAGGCTTGGGTATCACAGATCAAGATCTATAGAGATAGATCAAAAGGAATGATTGGACTATTCTAATCCATGTATATAGATAAGATGTTGAAGAGTCTCAACATGGAGGAATCTATAAGGGGATTTCTTCCTACAAGTTATAGTATCCCTTTCTACAAATCTATGTCTCCAAAGACTCCCAAGGAAAGAGTAGGATAACTAACATATCTTATGCATCTGCCATTGGAAGCATAATGTATGCCATGCTATGTACTAAGCCTGATCTCGCATATGCTCTAAGTGTTATGAGCAGATATATTAGTTTAATTTAGGCAAACATCACTAGAAGGTCGTAAAGATGATCCTTAAGTTCTTACAAAGGACTAATGATCTGTTCTTGATTTATGGTAATAGAAAATTAAAATAAGAAGGCTTTACAGATTCTAGTTTTTAATCTAATGTAGATAATTTGAAGTCCAAGTCTGGATTTGTATTCACCATAAATGATCGGGTAGTCAACTTGAAGAGTTCCATACAAGAGACAACCACGGATTCCACCACCGAGGTTGAATACATCATTGTATGTGATACTATGAATGAAAGTGTTTGGATAAGAAACTTCATCAGATCGTTGGGCATAGTTCAATCTATTACTGATCCAGTACCCTTGTATTGTGATAACAATTGGGCAAGCAAAGGAGCCAAGATCTTATCAAAGATCCAAGTAAATCATGAGGTGATATCGTCTGATCAGATTGATCATTGGTAGAGATGATATAAAAAGTAGAGTTGCCTTGGCAAAAAACATAGCAAATCCACTGACTAAGCCCTTAGCACAAAAGGTATTTAAAGGACATTTTGAGAAGATGGGCCTAAGGTACATGGGTGTTAGCTATAAGACAAGTGTGAGATTATTAGAGTAGTATCCGACGAGCTAACTAGTGGCTGCTTGAATACTCTTGTAAAAAAGATCTTACTCATAATATATTAAAAATTTAGCATTTTATTTATCTTTATTGCATATTGACAATTAAGATAAAGTCCCTAGACCATACTTAGCTACGGGGTATGTTCGCACATATGATGGCAATCATAGAACATGCATAAGGCTTTAGTCTTAAATTCATTTTGAGTCATAGGTTCATTGAGATGGGACATCGATAAGCCTAAAAAACTCTCACACTGAAGCATGCTTGAAAGGAGGATATCTCATTCTATATTATTTGGCATGGGGATGCTGGTGCTCATATGTAGCTGCTCGTTAGGAATCAAGTATACCGAACAGGCCCGTGGAAAATTCTTACTGGAAATATTATTTGTTGAATAAGAATTTTTCAATTACGATACTGCCTGAGTTAGTCCTTTGACTTAAGGCACCATGGTAGCCTTGTGCTCGACATCGTATATATTTTTCGATTTTGCAAGACAATCACAAGGGGTTTATGTTGGGCTTATGATTTTTGTGTATGGAAGTTAATAAGTAATCAATAAAGGATTTGTCATCTATCTGGTAAAATAAGTGAACCTCTTATGCATTTCATGGTCCTTAACTCAAAAAAATTCTGGCTAAAGTAGGATGAATGTTAGACGAGACTTTTCTATTATTTTATCAAGAGTTAATGAGACTAAAAATGAAATCATAATTGCTGAGTCAAATAGGATTTCAACTTATAATCCATACCTAAAGCTTAGTCGGGAGGTTAGTTGACGGAAGGACCAGACTTGCATAGTATTCATAACGGAATAGGTTTACTTTCTACTTCCCTTGACTGGTGTGGTTCTTGGGATTAAGGGGTTAGCTCCAAGAGAGGTTAATTTTAGATCAATTAACCAATATATATATATATATATATATATATATATATATATATATATATTCACTACGTTGCATGTCCACTGCTAGATAGATCACTTCTATCTTGAATTTAAATCCAATGAGTTGGATCAAGTTGATTAATAGTGGTTAATTAACTTGGAACTGGAATTAATTTAATAGTGAATTAATTCATCTAATTAAATAATATAATTATTTAAATGGACTTAATTTAATTAGGGGCTCCTTTGGGAGTAATTAATTAGTTGATTAGATCAATTAATTAATGGACCTGGGTTAAATTAATTTAAGTAATATAAATAACTGGATTATTTATGTTGGGCCATGTTTGATTAGGTGGTCCACTAGAACCATTTACTTGGGCTTGATTAGATAATAGGGATTAATTAATCAAAAGGCCCCAATCATTAATAGGCTCATATGAGAGGCCCATTGGTGGTCTTTGATTATAAATCAAAGACTCCATATCTTTGATAAGACTCAATTAAGACTTTGAGTTTTAATAAAAAATTAATCTAAGACATGTTTTGGATAGAAAAAAACAAGAGATAAATATGGAAGGAGGTTAAATACTTAAAGGGATTAGGTTAAGACTTGAAGGTGTATAAATACACCATTGCAAGGGATGATTTTGGATGCTTGAGAAGCAACAAAAATAGGGCCCCTCTGTTTTCTAGTGTAGAAAATTAGTTTTCTATTTTCTCCATATTTTCTCTGGTCTAGTTCTATCAGTTTGGTTCTACACAATTTACATAAGTTCTGAATAATTCTCTTATCACTGAGTTAATATTAGAATTAATCAATACTCCCATAAATTATAGTTTAGGGATAAGGTTTGGTATCTTCTAATAGAGATATCAAAACTGTGAAAAAATGAAAACGTTAGAGGAAAGATGCTTGAATTCCAACAGCGAACTTGTTCTTGAACTGTGCTACGAGTTGAATCATTCAAATCCTCTTTAATAGTCAGAGTGCTATTAAAAGGTATAATTGTTATTTTTTTTTGTTTTAATTAAACAAAATATCTGGGTGCAATCGAAAATCTTATCGAATCGGGACTGATTTTATAATTGTTGTCCATGTATGTTTTAAATTTTAATTTTTTGTTGCGTATAGTCCCGCGATTTCGCTAATCCAACAATAGTTTTGTATAAGAGTAAAATAGTGTAGAGTTTGGTTGCTTTATTCTCATTTGACCATGTTAACATGACTTCCTAGTACTTAGATGAATATAGTCATGCATTAAACCTTAAGGAAGAACATTAAAGTGAGTGATAGTTTACACACTGGATGTTGCTTTACACCAGTGTTAATGCGGACATGACTTATAGGGGGTATCACTAATTTTTTTTCATACATATGCACACATGAATATTTTAAGTCAAGTAAAAGAACATTGTTAACCACCTAGTTAGTTAAATATGAGATGGGAAGAATTCAGCATTTAATACGTACAAGTGTATTAAGATTTTTTATATGAATTGTGTTTTTACTTATAAATTAAGAAAAAATTATTTTATAAGTATATTTATATTATTTCATTTATAATTATGACATAATTCAAAGATAACTATTTAATAATAAATATTATACTCATAAATTATTAGATTTTTATTTTTTATTTATATGATATTCTATTAACTTACAAATAACTTTTGAATAATTTTTAGATTATATTAAAATATTATAAATATTTATTGAAATAGAGTATTATTCGTCAAGTATTATACAAGTACTAAATGTTTCATTTCAAAAGTACGGAGCATTACGCGATGGTTCAGAATGTGTATGGAAAATAAAAGTATTTTTCAATTATTCATCATACATATACTATACGAGTATAATACGAGTTTTAACTAACAGAGGTTAATCATTCTTGAATATGTTGAGGTTGTTGGGTTCGTATATCCTGGGATAGGTACGTAGCAAAAATGTAAAATTTTAAAACATGCATAACAAATTAAATATTCAATCCCAGGAATCGATACGATTTGACCGGTTTGCATTCTTGATTATTCGCTAAATAATAAAATGAAAGTTTCATGATATACCTGAATCAAGTGCTCATTTGATGATGAGGTTTGAAATGATTCAAATTGTTTCCCTGGATCAAAATAGGTTGCAAGGTTTCTGGAGGTCTTCCAACTACGAGTATCCTCACCTAGAGCGAGTCCATTGATCTTGAATCCTGGCTAGAGAAATCAAACCCTTTGTTTCGAATCTAAAATATAGAGTGCAGAATTAATTCTTAAATCAACTTGGTGATTAGAAGAATTATTTTTGAATCATAAAGGCAGAATCTTTTTTATGGCACAAAGAAGACAAGCTGATAGAAAAAAAGAAGAGGATGTTTTTCTCTTGGGGTGAGGGGGGCGAATTTTTGCTTTTGATTAATGCCTGCAAAAATTAGCCCTTAGCATCTGTATTTGTACACATGCTAAGTTCTAACCCCAATCTTATTAGGTTTTATATACTCATATTATTACTTTCCCATAATTATTCTATTCTTAAACTTATTTCATTCCCGCATACCAATCATCCCCAAAGAGTCTTTGACTTGCCCACCAAGACTCTTAGTAGGCCTATCTCATAGGCCTATATTCTTTAGGCTTGGACTTAATTAATTTTAATTGAGTCCATTTAATTGATCCTATCAATTAAACAAGTTCAATTTAATTAATTGATATAATTAATTAATTAATTAGTTCCATTTTGGCCACTTAAATAAAGTAGGCCCAAATAAATAATTATATATTTAATTATATAATTTATTTAACTCCTTATAATTTAATTGATCTAATCATTTAATTAATTCACTTCACATGAGCCCCTAATCTTATTAGGTCTAATTAAATAATTAATTAGATAAATTAATTAAACTCCTTAAATAAATTTTAACTCTAATTAATTATTCTCCATTGTTTAATTTAATCCAACTCCTTGGATTACATTCTAGATTAGAAGTGGACTATCCCGATTTGTGTGTGACTTCTTATATTCAGAACTAAGCTAGTAGTGGACTTGTAACTATTGCAACTTTAGTGAATAAATAATTCAAATAGCAAGTGTACCTATTTATTATTACGAGTGTCGTGCAAGTGCTATCATTTCGTCAACTAATCTCCCAATTAAGTCTAGGGCATGGATTATTAATCAAAATCCTATTTTGACTTAATAACTATGATTCCATTGCAAGTCTTATTGACCCTTTGATGAATTAGAAAACCCTTATCAAATATTCATCTTGCCTTGGTCAAGGTCTTTGGAGTCAAGAACTATGAAAATATAGAAGATTCACCTATTCTTTAAGATAAATACAAATCCTTTATTAACTACTCATTAACCTCCATACATGAGGATACTACACTCAACATATTCCCCTAGTTTGCACAAGGTTACTATGTCCTCAAGTTTAAGGACTAATTCATACACTAGCGTAATTAGAAAATTATCATTCAACATTTCCAATTGAGAATCTCCAACGCGTTGGTTTAGTGTACTTGGTCCCTAACAAGCACCAACACAGATGCACTAACATCCCTACAAAGATATATTTCATGATTGCGTCATTTATGTGACCATGACCCATAACTAAGTATGATGTAGGGACTTTATCTAATTGTTTAAATGTAAATGAAGATAAATAAATGTCAATTTTATTAATTTATCTCAAATAAGATTATATTTTATAAGAGTATAGAAGGTGCCACTAACCGGCAAGCCAGACACTACTCTAGTAGATGCTGTTAGACACATCGTATTCAAGGAAAATAGGCCATAAAATATGGTTAGTAAGGTAACACATAATCACAGTACTAAATATTTTTCGTGTGCAAAATGAAGAATGGACTAGTACTTTTTAATTGAAAAGAAGGTACTATTTACAAAGACACATTGTAGTTTTACATAAGAGTAAAATAATGTAAAGTTTAGTTATTTTATTCTCATTCGACCATGATAATATGACTTTCTAGTACTAAGATGAATGTAACATGCAACATAGCTTATTGAAGAATGATAAAGTCAGTGGTATCCAACATATTAGATGTTGCTTTACACTAGTGTTATTGAAGACTTGACTTATTAAGTGTTACTAGCATGTTTTTATACATTTGTACATATGAGTCTCTTGAGTTAGATAAAACAACATATTTTCATTTTTGGATTGTGTTGAGATTGTTGGACACATCATATTCAGGCGAAAACAAGGTGTAAAACATGGTCAATATATAACACACATACTCATGGTACTAAATATTTAGTGACTAAGTATAAAATTATAAAATGGACTGGACTAAATACACAGATCAAGTTGTAGTTTTATATAAGTTTGAACATGATAACGTGAATTTCTAGTCTTAAGATGAATAGAATCAAGCACCATAGGAAGAACAATAATGTGAGTTATATTTAGTACATTAGATGTTGTTTCATACTAGTGTCATTGAGGACATGACTAATTGGGTGTAACTAGTTTGTTTTCATAAATTTGCACACATGAGTCTCTTGAGTCATGTAAAATAATATAATTTAACCATTCTAAATTGTGTTTAGGTTATTTGACATATCATATTTAGGCAAAATAGGTCATAAATTATGGTCAACATAGATAATAATATATTAACAATTAAACATGTAGTTTTATAATTGTAAATTAGACTAGTGTATAAATATTTGAAAACAAATTAGGTAGACTTAATAAGTCATGTTCTCACAACCAAACTCCACATTATGTCGGTCTTTTACAAAACTACAGCCTGTTTGTCTATTTAGTACCTTCTTTTCAATACAAAAGCTAGAAACAAAACATTTAGTACCATGATCATGTGCAGAACTTATTGCACTTAGAAATTTAAGTGTGTAATATCACAATTATACTTTTATGGTATACTTTTTTCAACTATGCGATACTTAGTTTTGTAGTAATATGTTAAATGTAAGTATAGAGCTTTGGTATTCAAGTTTAAATTGATAGTACCAAAGTAATAAACATTGATAATAATAAGAAGGAATTATAGTATTGGACATATCGTGCACTATATATATACATCTATTGACCATCTATTATATACAACCTTTAATAATAGCAATAGTATTATCCATCATGCCATTATCTGAAATAAAAATATATTAGCCATAACCACCATCATCAACAAAATAAGTAACAAAAAACATCTATAACAATCAAGATGATTGTAAACCATGCTTATGTCTCAAAATGACTATGGCTATACGTGCCCGATATGTACCTAGAGAACACTCCTCTTAAAAATCCCAGAATTCCTTAGTGCCTCTAGCAAAATATCTACACATAAACACACATATACACAACAATCCAGATCTTCCCCTTATTGGTGGCTTTTACATGACTATACTTCATGTTTTTCATCATCGTACTCCAGTGAATATTAAAGATATCTAACCAAAAACTTTGTCTGCAAAAGTATTTGATATTATTATTATTTTGAAAACTTGTTTGCAAGATATTAAAGAGCTATAATGTGAAAAAACTTATTAAGATTTTTGCCATTTATATCGACTAGAGAAACTAGAATGAGTTTATATGCATGAACTTCTTTCCAATTGTGTTAAAGATGACAAGGGACCAATGCTAGGTAGTGTTAATTGACAAGAGGATATACCAACACTAGTTGAGGACATCGGACATCAACCTACTGGCCGTTTGTGCGGGTATGATCTCAAATTTCCAAGAAAATTAGCATACTTCTCTTTCTTTAGACCACTTTTCTTGCCTAAGCCTTCTACTACGTCGAGAATTTCAATCTAGCAATTATAAGTGTGTTAGTATCTATTCTAACATGCAAAATCACAATATTGATATACATTCTTTTAAAGTATATACTTGAATATATATAGGCATAGAGTGAACATCATTGTAAATATGGTCTCTAAAAGTTCTACTTCACAAAATGTTCACATAGAAATTAATCGCATCTGATCTTAACTCCTTCTCAAACAATAGATTACACAACACACTTCTAACACCTCTTAACCTAACTGCATAACCTAAACAAGCTCATACAATTAAGTCAAGAAATGTTAACCTTTCATCAAAGCCAGATTGTTATGGTTTTGTTACAAATTTATTTCTTTTTTTTTCATTACAAAAAAAGGAACTTGAAATTCATCTTTTCTTTCATTTCATTATATACACATTTATACTAGTCAAAAATAGGGCATGATGCTACTATCACTCCATAGTTTATATTCATTTATAAAATCATAACAGAGATGTTTAATTAAAATAAAAGCAAAGTATTCAAAAGGGGCTACAAAAGTTGTTTGCAACATGGCATATGAACAAATCTTTGTCTGGCATCTCTGGAAGCTTAATCAACCTCTAAAAACTATACATCATCACCTATATCATAAGAATCTAATGAGCTAAAAGCTTAGTAAATTGAAACTAATACATGAACAAATGCATTGTATGTTAATTTCATTAATCATTAAATACATTATTCAATTCAATGCGTTTTCTTTCATAAATTATTCTTTTGGGTACCTTTAAAGTGTGGTACTTAACTGATAGTAATAGATTGTGGTTTTCGGAACTTGTTCCTAATAATTGGCCAATAAGAGAAATAGTACAGGGTTTTGACCTCAAGTGTTAATCGTATTCTATCTCAAGAGAAATAATACAGGGTTTCAATACTGGTCTTTTGATCTCAGGTATTAGTTGTATTCTATCTCATTTATTGTGGTTTTATATATTTTGATTTTTCAACATCAAGTATTTGCCACCTTTGTTGGGTCTGTCGATCCCACTCTTGTCCTTTACATACCCAACCATCAATCAAATACCATAATTCTTTTTTAAAAACCTTATTATCTTTTATTAGTATCATGTTCATGAATTGTAAATACTTCAAATAATATATCATAGTCAAATAATAAAATCACTTTAAAATATAGACAACATTACATGATTCTTCTGACTTACCTCAAGAATGACGTCGATACGGCTGAGGAAAGAATATGAACTGATGGTTAGTCATTAGAATCAAGTACATACAAGTTTAAAATAATATGATGTAACCTAGTCAACAAACAAATCGAATTTCACCATTTTGATATAAGATACTTGTTATCGGCTATGAGATAATTGGGTATTATAAAAGCTAATTGTACAATCAAACTTTCAAGTTACAAATTTGAACCTAAAATAATTCCATAACCACCATAGTTTATCATCCTAATTGCATGCCAACGTCATATAATTGAAGTATTATAACTCCAATAACATGTCCCCAATTATTACAACTCAATAACAATATATAGAGGTTGGATCATGCTAATATTTCATATTTTATTGTTGCCCAATTGAGTTCCATTCAATCCCTGCCGAGTTTTCACTACACATAGATAACATGTAAACAAAAGTAATCATGTCATAAACATGTTAGAAATTATGGATTTACCTTAGAAAATTAGCCCCCTTCACACAATACCAAAACTAAATGCTTTATAATGATAGTTTTGAGTACTTCTTCAATTATCATGCCATACTTCAACTTTTAACTTAGCCAACCTTACATACATAATGTAAAATCATATATAAACACATTCATGGTGATAAATATAGATTTTGCTGAAGATAATACGCATATATTTACACTTTAAGGAATCACAAATCAGCAAGTACCATTTATGTCCTTAGTGGTTTCTACTAAGTTTTTGCAACCAAAAATCCTTCTTTTGTGAATAATAACACTATAAATAACACCCTAACATCATTATAAACAAGAATATAAGTTTTAGAAATCATAAACCCTTAAGGAACATGAAAACCTATGCCAAAATCGTGAGTTAAGCTCACTTATACACAATTTCAGCCTCGAGTTGTGAATTAGCACTTCCATTTGCTTCCTTTGCCTTCTCTTTCACTTGGAATCACTTGGGAACATTCAAAAGTTTAAGAAAGAGTTGTGGGAGGTTAAATAATTTCTAACATAGTTTGGGTCATGGCTTTCTCACTTAGAAGAAAGACAAATATGAGGTGGTTAAGCTTGAGATGGCAAAAGCTTGAGGTGGCAACATATGGTGAAATCTGGTTTTTGACATATCTTGAAAGCCAAAATCACATGTTCTTCAATGTATATTCATCTATGTACAACTTATTTCAATTGCCAAATGATCCTGTAAATAATTACTACCCTAATTTCCTAATCGTTTATTCGATTTTTAACCCGATTGACACCCGATCCTTGTATGATTGTCAAGATTGCACTTTGATAATCTTACACACATATGAACCTTATAGTATCACATTTCAATTGTGATATATCATGTCTAATGTCCCAAGTATGCAAATTACCTATATATACTTTTGTAACACCCTGATCAAATCAAATCAAATCATATAATCTTACTAGTAACACCTTTAATACTTCTAAAACTATAGTATATAACCCATGAATATTCAATATATTGATCAACCTAAATTTTCTTCTTGTCTCAAAATAAAATTGACTACTTAGGTTAGGTAAAATAAACAACTAATAGATATGAAAATGTTAGAAAATTAATGCTCAAGAATGTTATTATAAGATAAAATGAATTATGTCATGTCAATATCAATGCAATTGACATATGTAATGTGTGAATTATATTGGCCAAGTGAGTAGTATGAGGTTTGAGTATTACAACATTTCCTTCAATTTGTAGTTCAAGTCCATCCCAAACAATGTCACTACTAAATATATTCACTAATATTAGTAAATTAATCATTACATATAAAAAATGATAATGAGAAATTTATTATATTTTTACCCTAGATCTTCTCTTAAGAGAAATAAGTCAATATGCGCGGCTCCTTTGGTAAGTCGGAGCACCTCTGTAGTTTGTTTGTCCACAATACTCATCGAGAAACTCATACACGACTACTATTGCTATAGCGATCACAACAATATCTTCTTTCTCAATCCCCTGGTCACATTAATATATTCTTCAATCACATAAGTGTTGTGTTTTAGGTTCACATATGCAGTATTCTTTAGACACAACTCTAGTATCTTAAGTTCATATATGCAATATTATTTGTAAATAAATATTCCATATATGTAGTATCTGAATGATAGTGTGTTCTATTTTATTTCTTTCTCTTAGGGGTATGATTGCCTGTTTTATTGTTGATTATTTTTTATAGTGTTCTACTGGTGTGTGACAAAGTTAACAGTTTTTCTATTTTTTTTATCATTTCTTAATATTACGCCTTTAACAAAGGAAGAAGGATCTTCATGATTCTTTTTACTACGCTTTTTGCCATCTCTCTTTTTTTCTTCCTCAGTACAAACACTACCATTACCCCTTATATTGGGTTGCCAACAACCTTAGTGCTACCATCAGTAACATCATTGTCATCATCATCATTGATGGTTGTCCTCAACACCACCGTGCAATCATGCTATTTGTATGCCATAATTCGATAATGCACATTGATTAGATGCATATTTATGCAAAATGCTTATTATTGGCTATGTAGGAGAGAATTGAGAATTGGGCATTACATATACTAACTCGCTTAATTGATGTATTATAACTCTTATAATATCACCCTAGATGTTAGGGATCAAATACATCACACCTATGCTGGAACATGTTAATGAACCAAATGGGACAGATTCACAACTTCACATTTTCTTGCTGCTACCTTAATTGGCATGATGATTTTGACACTATTAGACATATTCATTCGCTCCCAAATTTTTATCACACTTATCTAACATAAAATAAAATGTAACCATGTCATATAATGGCTAAAACGCATGGATATAGCATCCCAAGTTCAGCTCCCTTTACAATATACTAAAACAGATTTTTCCTATAGTGAGTTTTGTGCACTTCATGACATTATTGGTTTTAGTTCCCTTAAGTATATTCAATCACTCCAAATTTTTAACACACTTAGATAACATATACACAGAAACAACCAGGTCATATTCTTGCCAAAACTAATGGATTTAATGTTGTAAAACCAGTCCCCTTCACACAGGACAAAATCTGAAATTCAATGGTGACAGTTTTGAGCATGTCTTTAATTATCAGGACATATTTTAATTCCTAAGCTATCCAAACCTATATACATAATCTTAACTCCTATAAACACACATTCATGATGATAAATATAGGATTTATCCAAGGTTTCTTGCATATTTCAAGCTCAATAAACTAGAAATCAACATATACACAGATTCTGCCCCCTTAATGGTTCTGCTATGTGTTTGCAACTACAAATCATTATTTTATGCATAATAACTCTATAAATAGCTCTAACATCATCATGAACAAGATAATAATCTTACAAAATCACAAAACCCTCAAATAGTATAAAAATTGATGTCAAAACTATATATTAACCTCACATATGCCAGTTTCAGCTTCTACTTGTGATTACTACTTCCTTTTGCTTCCTTTGCCCTTTTCTATCACTTGGAATCACTTAGGACCATATTAGAGAGATTTTGACATGAGTTTGGACCCTAAAAATGACTGAAAATGGTTGAGGGTCGTGGGTAAATGGCCAAGAGTGAAAGAAAGCTTGAGGTGCTTGCTTAAGCTTGGTAGCAAGCATGAGATGGTAAGTTGTGGTATAAATATGATATTTCACCCATCTTTCAAACCTGGATCAGATGTGTCTTACAATACATTAATTTTATTACATTCTATTTTAATTACCACAAGATCCCATAGATAATTCATAAGCTAATTTCCTAGCCGTTCATTTAATTTCTTATCCGATTGTCACCCGATTCTTAAATAATTGTCCATATTAAAATTATATAATATTATACATAAATGAATATTGTAATATCACATTTGAATCATATTGTCTTATGTCCAATGTCCCAAATATGCAATTTACTGATATATACTTTTGAAATACTTGGATGATATCAAATCAAACCATATAAGTTTACTAGTAACAACTTTAACACTTCCAAAATTATAACCTATATATCCCATCGATATCCAATATTGATCAACCTCATTTTCTTCTTATTTCAATTTAATGTTGATTACTTATATTATGATGATTGACAACTAACACCATATGAGATTTTCTAGAAATTTAATGATCAAATGTGATTATAAGGTAAAACGGATCATGCCATGCTAGTTTTAATGCAAGCACTTATGAATAACATGTAATGCATGAATTATATTGGCCAAGTGAGTAGTGTGAGGCTCGTTTATTATACAACATTTGAAAATTGAGAATAAGAATTATTCCAATTAATTAATCTGCTTGAAATTAACTTATTTATTCTAAAAACCTCACTATCCATGAAAACACCTAGCAAGTAATCATGGCAAACTAGTCTTAGGTAAAATAGTGAGTAAACTTATTTTAGTTGCGAGTACCATACACGCATGGTCATTTTAATAACTAATCTTCCGATTGAATCTAGGGCATAGATTATAAGTCGAAAGCCTAAATGATTCAATAACTGTGATCCCATTTCAAGTTTCAATGATTCTGGATGAATCACAATTCATCCTACCTTGGCCAAGATCTTTGAATCATGAACTATGAAAACACAGGAGATTCTCTTATTTAAAAAAATAAGTGTCAAATTCTTTGTTGGCTACTGACAAGCCTCCATGCACACTAGTGCAACAACCAACATACCCCCTTTGTGATTGTGAAGTAATCAAAAAATATATCAGAGTGCTGCAGGATACGCATAAGGCTACCATCGTGCCTCAAGTTTGAGGACTAGTCGTGTACTATTGCAAAATGGAAATTCTCATTTCAATAGACAAAGCCTCCATCTAAGAATTTATTGCGGGCCATGTTCGGTGTACTTGTTACCTAACAAACATCTACATACATGCACTTGCGTTTCTACGTTAATGCTAATAGAATGCGATATTCTCATCTTACGAGCATGCATCATATTGTGAGTCTTATTGATTTATTTGATATTCCATCTCAAAAAACAATCGACTCGGAACTTATTTAAGACAAAATCTTTAGAGGCATGTTTCATGATCACCATTATATGCGCAACCATACCCCATAGCTAAATTTGGTGTAAGAACTTTATCTAATGTGTAGAAATAAAATATGCGAGACATAAGATAAAGAAAATATCTTTTTTATTAATATGATTCACAGTAAGATTATCTTTATAAAAGAAAAAAAGTATAAATACACCCAATTTAATCGGGGCGCTGGACATCCTACTTTAACATCAGAGCCTTTGATCCTAAAAACCTTCGCCAAGGCAGGATGAATACTAGACGTAGAGTTTTCTAGTGACTCATCAAAAAATTAATGTGACTTGAAATGGAATCATAGTTATTAAGTCAAATAGGGTTTTGACTAATAATTCAAGCCCCAGACTTAATTGGGAGATTAGTTGATGGGGGACCGTATTTCCAAGGTACTCATAAAAAAAAGGTTCACTTGTTGTTCACCTAAGACTAGGTAGTCAAGAGGTACTGCTAGGTGTTTCCTTTGATTTGTGAGGTTCTTAGAATTAAGGGATTAATTCCAAGGAGATTAATTAATTAGATTAATTAATCAAAACATTAAATTTATTCACAAGTTGCAAAGGTTGCAAGCCCAGTACTAGCTTAGTTGTGAACCTAATGGGTCACACACAAATTAAGATGATCTGCTTTTATACCTATTTTTGTAATCCAAAGTGTTGGATTAAGTTGATTAATGGAGATTAATCAACTTGAGTTAGAATTAATTTAAACAGTTAAATTAATTCATTCAAATAAATAATATGATCATTTATCTAAACCTAATAATGATTAGGGGCTCATGAGAGTGAATTAATTAATTGATGGAGATCAATTATATTAGATTGGCCTAAAATTAATTTAAGAAGTTAAACTAATTTAACCATTTAAAATAATAAAAATATATTAATTGGTCCTAATATAATTAGGTGGCCTATGATAGAACCATCTAATTAATTAATTTGATCAATTAATTATATTGTGCTTTTTAATTAATTGATGGAGATCAATTAATTGGACTTTAATAAATTAATTAGAGTCCAAGCCCATGGGGTTAGAGGCCCATTAGGAATTTTTAATTGCTAGAATTAAATAATCCTAATAAAGATGGAAATAATTTATTTTGAAGTGAAAGAAATAAGAGATAAGGAAGGAAAAGGTTTCCTAATTGGATTTGGGGACTAATTAGGGTAAGAGTTGGAGACCTAATGGGATTATACCAAGACTACATTATGTATATAAATACACAACGTAGGGACCAAAAACAACAAGTAAGAGAGCTAGAATTTTCGGCCCCCTCTCCTCTTCTCCTTATCATTTTTTTTGGTGTTCTATTTTCTTATTTCAAGAAGAATTACTCCATCAAAAGGTTCCATCCCTTTTTGATTAAAAGGTTAATTATTCCATCACTTGTTGATTTAAGAATTAATCTCCACTCTCAAATAGATTTAGAAATAAGAAGTTCAAATTTACTAGCAGGGATTTGAAGCGCTCTGATTATGCATACCCAATAGTGGTATCGCAACCTAGGTTTATGCATTCTGATTGTTTTCACGATGTTTTATATATAAATCATTCATATGATGAAAAATATGCTTAATTGCATTTTTGTTTGGGAATTATAATTTTGGAATTTTCTGCATGATTTTAATGTATTAAATTGCACGACACAAAAACAAACAAATAAAAAGAATTAGGCTGGAAATTCAATTTTTTTATTTTTAAAATTAAATGTTAATTTTAAAATTCTAAAAATTATTTTTATGAAAAACCATGAATTAATTCCCAAACTAGAAAAATGTGATTTTTAACAACTTGGTAAATTTAAATGCTTTGGATCATGTGATAATTAAAGTAAGCATGAATTGGATAAATGACCATGGAGCTTAGACCATTTACTTTCTATGTATGGTTTTATGCTTTGGGTTTTTGATTAAAATAAGGCTTGCAACTCTCGCCTTTTCTCTATTTTTGACTCTGAATGTAAATTTTATCTCCCTCTAATATACATTCCATTGGAAGAAATTCCAAGGTTTCTTGTTAGGTTAAACAATTGTAATGAGAGTAGTGTTAGGATGGTGAGGTCTTCCTTCACTTTTGGTGGACAAGAATGTAAATTCTATCTCCCTCTAATGTACCTTCCATTGGAAAAAATTCCAAGGTTTCATATTAGGTTAAACAATTGTAATGAGAGTAGTATTAGGATGGTGAGGTTTTCTTTTGCTTTTGGTGGACAAGAAGAAGGGGCAAGGTGGAGAAAAATAAGGATTCAAGGCCCATGAAAGTATGGACGATACATTCATGTAATAGATAGGATTTATTACTATTTTGATTAATTACCCTTAGATTGACCTTAAGATCCACCTTGGCTTGAGCGGATTGCATAGAAAAAGGTTCATGATCATCCCATTATGTATGTATTGTAGATGCATGCATAGGTTTATTTAATATTTTCCATTGATTATGCTTGCAATCTTAGGATAGTGTAACATTAAATAAACAACATGAAATAAAATGATGAGGTCTTGGTAAAATTGAAACCCTCACTTAGAGATGTTGTAAGTTTAAGAATTTATTAATTCTCTATCAATCGTTAATGGGCAATATTGGACGGGGCCCAATCATCCAAGCCTTCCATCAAAAGTACTTGGCATATGAAATGCTGCCACACTTAGTCCGTTGGCCACAAGTCATGGGATGTGCTAAGTAGAGGTATTAGCTATGAACCACTACTTGCATAGAGATGCTTGTGGGGTAGGAGGGCTAAAGATGTTGGCCATGAGTTATAGGATATACTTTAGTTGTCCTATTCACATGGATGTTTGATGGGACATACTTGACACTCAGTACCATATGGGCTCATAAAATTATGGTGTGTGGAAAGTAGTGAGGCAAAATAGCTTAAAGGTTGTATGGGATGTAATTGCTAATGTGTTAACTATCTTTTGTTTTATCATATGGGCTCATAAAATTAGAGTGTATGATAAAACTAATTGGATTTCAAGCCCACTAGAAAATATAATTTCCCGAATATCCATCATGAGGGTGATGGATTTGAAGAAAATATTGAGAGATATTTATAATTAAAGACATTATTATAAATGATTAAATTGTTGAATATGTGCTTCTTTTCTGCCTCGTATTTTATAGATATCTAATTTACATTATGGCTAAAAATTCACCTATATTAATTCTTTACACCAACAAACTCACTGGTTGTAATACCCAAGCCACACACGACTCACTTGACCAATATAATTCATGCATTACATGCTAATTTGCATTAACATTTACATGGCATCTTATACAATATTCTTAATCGTTAGACCTCTAATGCTATCACATGATGTAATTAGTTGAGATCTTACATCTTAATTAAGTAATTCTACATTTAGATAAGAAAAATAATAGAATGAACAATATATTGGATATTCATAGGTTATATGTTACAATTTTGGAAGTTTTAAAGGTGTTATTAGTAAGCTCATATGATTCGATTCAATTAGATCAAGGTATTTTAAAAGTATACATCCATAAATTAACATACTTGGGATATTGGACATGATATAATGTGATTTAAATATCATATTACAAGGTCCATATGTGCATATAATTTTAGAATGCAAACTAGATAATTATTTAAGAATTGGATGGTGAGCATGGTGAAACTTGAGACCTCTGGTTTAATGGGCTGGCAGTAGAGTTCCTATAGGCTTTCAAAGATCAATATGCATAGATGATGACTTATTGGGCTATTTTATCGGTTATTTTATGGTCTATTGTATTATATTAGTGATCTTATCATGTATATCACTTTCAAAACTCAATTGTAAATGAGTTTGAGTTTGTGATGATTTTGATAGACCTTGTTATTGTTTAAATAACTATCTATGTATTTACAGTATTACAAGATGTGAAAGCACTTTACTTTTATCAGTATTTTGTCAAACTAACTAGTTGGGAAAAAAAGTTGTACACATGCTTACATGCACAAACTATGTTGCACAGGTTGTTTCTATATATGTATACATATTTTTGGGAGGTTTTGACTGAGTGGTATCAGAGCCCAAGTCTTGATTCTGTAGACTGTTCATGTACATAATTTTGGAACTTGTGGAGCACAGCCATGCTAATAAGTTTTATTTAATGTTATAATGCATTATATATTTCATGAATTACATTGGCCATTTGTTACAGAAAAAATTGATATTGCAGTCATGGTGAGAATAAGGGGTGAAATTAGTAGTGGAGCCAGAACCAAGGAGAGGAGACACCTATTCTGAATAATGATCGTGATGTATTCTGAATAATGATCGTGATCCAATAGAGAGATATGGGTGGACAACCAAGGGCTGAAATAGTTCAACCACAACCCTGAGATAATTGGGGAAAGATTCAGAAAACTAAACCCACTGGTATTTAAGGATGCATTAGATCCTACAGCTGTAGAAGATTGGTTGAGAACTTTGGAAAACATGTTTCAGTACAGTAGAATTTCAGAAGAAGAGAAAGTAATGTGTGCATCCTTTATACTTCGAGGTAGTGCTGGACATTAGTGGGATACAATGAGAAGCATCGAAGACACCTTAGTCATGACTTGGGATAGGTTCAAAGAGTTGTTTCAAAATAAATACTTTATATCTCCAGTATATGCAATGAAGATGAATGAATTTATACAGCTACAGTAGGGAACTATGATAGTTGGAGGATATATTCATAAATTTGATCAAATGTCCAGATTTGCCACATATATGGTCAGCACTAATGCATTGAAAGTTGAAAGATATCTTGAAGGATTGAGACGAGAGCTATATATAGATGTGAATATGGCAGGAATCCAAGGAGTGGCATACTCACAAATTGCTGAGAGAGCATTAATGGCAGAACAAGTTGAACTTAGAATCTCCCGTGCTCAGGAATTCGATGCCAGTTTAAGCAAGGACAGTAGCAACGATGGGTTGGAAATGAAAAGAAGAGACTATTTCAAATGCAGAATGAAAAATTTAAATTCCAACCATGAGAAGGGCAACAATAGTGGGATCAGAGTAAGAGTACAAAGATTGATCAAGGCAAAGCACCGATGTCGCAATCTTCTTGCCCTAAATGTGGTGGTCAACACAATAGAGTCTTCCCTATAGAGACTATAACCTACTTTGTGTGGGAAGGTCGGACATATTGCCAGAGCATGCCCAAATAATCTAAATCCAACAGGATAAAAAAAGTGCCAGCTAGTGTCTTTACCATAACTATATCAGATGCTGAGGCAAACCCATAAATGGTAATAGGTAAATTCTCTATCTTTGGTATTCATGTGACACCCCTTAACCTAACTGTTGAACCTAAACAAGTTGATACAGTTAGATCAAGAAATGTTAACTTTTCATCAATACTAGAGTTATGGTTTTAATGAAAGTTCCCTTTTTTGCTATAAGAGAAAGTATTTGAATTCATTTGTTGTTTCATTTCATTTTAAACAATCCATATACATAAATCAAAATTGAGTACATCTGTTTACAAAACCATAACAGAGTGGCTTATTTAAAAACAAAACAGATTTTTGAAAATAGACTCCGGCCGCTCTAGACACTAAGTCAACCTCTAAACCTGTACATTTCCACCTACATCACATGAATCTAATGAGCTAAATGCTCAGTAAGGTGAAACTGATGTAATAACAAATAGCGTACATGTAAACCACATAAATGATTAAATGCATTATTCAATTTAATAACTTTCTTTCATAAATCATTCTTTAGGGCCCTTGAAGTGTGGTACCTAACTAATAGCGATAGACTGTAGTTTTTGGAACCTGTTCAGAATGATTGGCCAACAAGAGAAATAATATGAGGTTTCCATACTTGGTCTTTCAACCTCAGGTATTAGCCGTATTCCATCTCATTCATTATGGCTTTCCTATATTGGTTTTTCAACCTCAAGTATTTGCCACCATTTGTTGGGTCCGCTGGTCCCTCACACATCCCTTGCCTACCCGACCATTAATCAAGTACCATACTTATTTTTCAAAAACCTCATTATATTCTTAATATAGTATCATGCTTCATGAACCATGTATGCATGAAATATTACATTACTTCACAAATAAGGACAATCACATTGAAACATGAACAACATTATATGATTCTTGTGATGCAGCAAATGAAAGTTTCAACTTACCTCAAGTCCACTTTGTGCTAAGTGAAAACGCCAATCTCTTTGGAAGACAGGATGTGTTAAAGGCCTAACATAATCAAATCATGTACTTTTCAATATCCTTTTTAATAAATCACATAATCTATTCTAATTAAAATCATATACACTTTTCAATCTTTTGTAAACAATTTCATATCAATTTCATGACCTCAAAAATAATGCATACTCCATATTTTACTACTAGTTCAAGACATTAAACATTAGGGCTGCCATTAATTAACTAATAATTCAAAAATAAATATTAGGGCATCTCACAAAACTTGAACACAATCCAAATTAACATGACTTAAATTCGGTTCTAACTTAAATTAATTCTAACCTTCAATTAAGCAACCTAATTGCTACTGTTCACAATCACTTGTAGGCACTTTCAAAGACAATATAAGCATTACAAAATAAATGGAAATAAGTAAATTAAGCATATTTATCAAGACTATCAATTTTGCTAAAAACTAGTTTAACAAGCTTGGTTTTGGTTCCAACTCTATCCTACTTGCATTTTCATTCTTACAAAAACATACTAAAACATGTAACCATCCAAGATACTATAAATTCATCATAAGAAACATTAAAAAAGAATATACCTTGATTAAGTTGGAATTAAGCTTCAAAATCAATGGTTTTCAATCTTAAAAGGGTAAAAACTTGTTCTAGTTTTTGTTCTATTGATTCCTACGGATTGAATTTAATTTTTGTAAGTAAAAGGGTGTAGAAATTTGGGAGAAACTTTGGAGAAGAAGGCTGGTTGTTTTTGAGGAGCTTCCACAAGAAAATATGGCTAAAAATAAATTGTTTGTCATTTTAAAGAGATATAAGTGGAGGGTGATGATTGATTGCATCATGCATGGTGTCTTCTCATGCTAAAAGCCAAGGGAGATGATAAAAATTGATGCTTTGGTGTTATAATCAAGTACAATGTGGTTTAGAATGATTTCATGCAACCTATAGTCAACTTACCAATCAAATTGCACCATTTAAAGCAAATATTTAGGCAATTAATCACTTTAGCATATAACTAGTATGGAGTAATACCAATAATTTATTTCATGGCCATTCAACACATTAATCTTTCTTAACCGAGATACTGAGCTTTTCACTGGAAAAAAGCATATAAGGAATATGTTAAATCAAGAAACAAAAGTTTGATCTCATATTTCATGTACTAATGCATGTTAAAGTATAATTGGAGCATATAGTAACAATTATTCATGTTCGTGAAATCATACTATTTGTATGCCATAATCTAGTAATGCACATTGATTAGATGCATAATCATGCAAGATTCTTATTATTGCCTATGTAGGAAATAATTGGACATTATAATCCTTCATTCCTTATAAAATTTTCAACCTTGAAATTTAATGTACCAAATAATTTTGGATACTAACTCTGCATTTCTTCTTCTCTTTCCCACGTGGCCTCTTTCATAGAATGATTCCTTCATAATACTTTAATAAGTTGAATTTTTATTCTCAACTTTTTTTCCTTCCAATCCAGAATTTACACTGGTTTCTCTTTATAAGCTAAATCAAGAGTCAATTCCAACAGTTCATAACTCAACACATGAGAGGGGTTTGAAATGTACTTTCTCAACATAGACACATGAAAAACATTGTGAACACTAGATAATGATGGAGGTAAGGCCACTCTATAAGCTTTATCACCAACTCTTTCGTGAATCTAAAATGGGCCAACATACCTTGGCTGAGTTTTCCTTTCTTTCCAAATCTCATGACACCTTTCATGAGAGCTACTTTTAAGAACACATGATCCCCAACGGCAAACTCTAGATCTTTTCTCCATTTATCTGCATAACTTTTCTGTCTATTCTGTACGATCTTCATTCTCTCTCGTATCTTCTCCACTACTTTAGCCGTATGTTGAATTATTTTTGGACCAAGTAGGCTTCGTTCTTCAAATTCATCCCAATGAATTGGAGATCTACATTTCCTTCCATACAATGCTTTATACGGTGCCATTCCAATTCTTGATTGGTAGCTATTATTATAAGTAAACTCCACTAATGGAAGCTTCGCACCCCAACTCCCTTGAAAATCTAGCACACAAGCTCTTAACATATCCTCTAATATCTGAATAACCCTCTCTGATTGCACATCACTTTGTGGATGAAATGTTGTACTAAATGTAAGTTTTGTTCCCGTGGCACTGTGTAAGATCTTCCAAAATGTAGATGTAAACTTAGGATCTCTATCGGACACTATTAAAACTGGCACTCCATGTAACCTGACTATCTCTTTAATATATTGTTGATCATACTGGTCCATATTATATATGGATTTCACTGGAAGAAAATGGGTTGATTTAGTTAATCTATCAACAATCACCCATATAGAATTATACCCCTTTTAAGTTCTAGGTAATCCAAGCACAAAGTCCATTGTTATGTGCTCCAATTTCTACTCTGGAATCAACAAAGGCTTCAACAACCCTGATGGTCTTTGATGTTCAATCTTAACTTGTTGACAAGTTAGACATTCAACCACAAATTTTCTATATCTCTCTTCATTTTAGGCCACCAATAATGTTGGTGTAAGTCCTTGTACATTTATTTGCTACCTGTAAGGAGTAGTATGAGCTTCTTCTAAAATGTCTCCTTTCATGGCTTTGTCAAACAACACACACAGTCTTCCTTTATATCAAATAATTCCATCATCGGTAACAGAGAAGTACGTGTAAATGCTCATGAATGGTATGTTCAATATGAAATTCAAGTCATCTTGCTCTCAACATGTTTCAAGAATCATAAAACTCTTAAGGTACATACTATACTTGTCATCTAGTTAATTTAAATATCATCAACATGTTAGGTATAAATGCTTCAAGACATACTATGTTCATGCATTGTAGTTGCAAATGGATCCTTACTTACCTTTCACTTGATTGGTGGCTTAGTCTAGATTTGTTTATTGTTCCCCTCCAATCTTAGATGTAAAATAGCCTATAATATTACCCAACATCAAGCACCATTCCCAATTTGGCAAGTTGAAAGCATAAAATGTAACAGCCCTTAACTTAACTGTAGAGCCTAAACAAGCTGACACAGTTAAGTCAAGAAATGTTAATTTTTCATCAATATTAGAGTTATGATTTTAATAAAAGTTCTCATTTTTAGCTATAAGAGAAAGAACTTGAATCGTTTTAAACACACCATATACATATATCAAAACTGAGTACATTTATTTACAAAACTATAACAGAGCGGCTTATTTCAAAACAAAATAGAGTTTTCAAAATATGATACAAAACAGCTCGAAGCATGGCATATGAATAAATCTCTGTCCGGCAGCTCTAGAGACTCAGTCAACCTCTAAACCTGTACATTTCCACCTGCATCACATGAATCTAATGAGCTAAAGGCTCAGTAAGGTGAAACTGATGCAATAACGAATAGCGTACATACAAATCACATAAATGATCAAATGCAATATCCAATTTAATAACTTTCTTTCATAAATCATTCTTTAGGACCCTTGAAGTATGGTACCTAACTAATAACGATAAACTGTAGTTTTTAGAACCCGTTCATAATGATTGGCCAATAAGAAAACAAATACAGGGTTACCATACTTGGTCTTTCAACCTTAGATATTAGCCGTATTCTATCTCATTCATTGTGGCTTTCCTATATCGGTTTTTCAACCTCAAGTATTTACCACCATTTGTTGGGTCCGCCGGTCCCTCTCGCGTCTCTTGTCTACCCGACCATCAATCAAGTACCATACTTTTTTTTCAAAAACCTCATTATATTCTTAATAGTGTCATGTTCATGAACCATAAATGTATCAAACATTACATCATTTGACAAGTAATAACAATCACATTAAAACATGAACAACATTATATGATTCTTGTGATACAGCAAATGAAAACTTCAACTTACCTCAAGTCCACTTTGTGCTAAGTGAAAAGGCCAATGTCTTTGGAAGATAGGATGTGTTAAAGGACTAACATAATCAAATCATGTACCTTTTAATATCCTTTTTATAAATCATATAGTCTATTCTAGTTAAAATCATATATACATTTTTCAATCTTTTGTAAACAATTCCATATCAATTACATAACCTTAAAAACAATGCATACTCCATATTTTACTACTAATTCAATATATTAAACATTAGGGCAGCCATTAAATAACTAATAATTCAAACATAATTACTAGGGCAGCCCATAAAACATGAACACAATCCGAATTAAAATGACGTAAACTTGATTCTAACTTAAATTGATTCTAACCTTCAATTGAGCAAACTAATTGCTATTGTTCACAATCATTTGTAGGCACCTTCAAACACAATATAAGCATTAAAAAATCAATAGAAACAAGTAAATTAAACAATTTCACAAGACTATCAATTTTGCTAAAAACTAGCTTAACTAGCTTGGTTTTGGCTTCAAGTGTAACTTACTTAAGTTTTCAATCATACAAAAATATACTAAAACATGTAACCATCCAAGATACTACAAATTCATCATAAGAAACATTGAAAAAGAATATACTTTGATTAAGTTGGAATTAAACTTTAAAATCAACAGTTTTCAAGCTTAAAAGGGTGGAAATTTCTTCTAGTTTGTGTTCTATGGATTCCTATAGATTGAATTCAATTTTTGGAGTATGAGAATGAAGAAATTTGGGAGAAACTTAGGAGAATAAGGGCTGGTCATTTTTGAGGTGCTTCCACAAGAAATATAGATGAAAATGATTTCTTTGACATTTCAAAGAGAGGTAAGTGGAGGGCTATGATTGGTTGCATCATGCTTGGTGTCTTCTCATGCCAAAAACCATGTTTATGAGCTAGGGAGATGAAAAAAATTGATGCTTTGGTGTTATAATCAAGTGCAATGCGGTTTAGAATGATTCCATGCAACCTAGTCAACCAACCAATTAAATTGCACCATTTTGCATACTTTAGTTCTTAGCCAAATATAACATATTTCAATCAAATATTTAGGCAAATAATCACTTTAGAATGTAACAAGTATGGAGCAATACAAATAATTCATCTCATGGCCATTTAACACATCAATCTTCCTTAACCGAGATATCGAGGTTTTCATTACAAAAAGGCACTTAAGGAATATGTTAAATCAAGAAACAAAAGTTTGATATCATATTTCATGTACTAATGCATGTTAAAGCATAACTGAAGCATATAATAACAATTATTCATATTCATGCAATCATGTTATTTGTATGCCATAATTTGATAATGCACATTTATTAGATGCAAAATGCTTATTATTGGCTATGTAGGAGAGGATTGAGAATTGGGCATTACAATCATTCATTCCTTATAAAAATTTCATCCTCAAAATTTGACGTACCAAATAATTCTGGATATTTGCTTTGCATTTCTTCTTCTCTTTCCCATGTTGCTTCTTCTATAGCATGATTCCTCCACAATACTTTAACAAGTCGAATCTTTTTCGTTCTCAATTCTTTTTCCTTCTGATCTAGAATTTGCACCAGTTTCTCTTCATAGGCTAAATTAGGAGTCAATTCCAACGGTTCATAACTCAACACATGAGAGGGGTTTGAAATGTACTTCCTCAACATAGACACATGGAAAACATTGTGAACACTAGATAATGACGGAGGTAGAGCCACTCTGTAAGCTTTATCACCAAGTCTTTCGAGAATCTCAAATGGGCCGACATACCTTGGGCTTAGTTTTTCTTTCTTTCCAAATCTCATGACACCTTTCATGGGAGCTACCTTTAAGAACACATGATCCCTAACAGCAAACTATAGATCTTTTCTCCGTTTATCTGCATAACTTTTCTATCTACTCTGTGCAATCTTCATTCTCTCTCGTATCTTCTCCACTACCTTAGCGGTATGTTGAACTATTTCTAGACCAAGTAGGCTTCGTTCTCCAACTTCATCCCAATGAACTAGAGATCTACATTTCCTTCCATGCAATGCTTCATAAGGCGCCATTCCAATTGTTGATTGGTAGCTATTATTATAAGTAAACTCCACTAATGGAAGCTTTGCATCCCAACTCCCTTGAAAATCTAGCACACAAGCTCTTAACATATCCTCTAATATATGAATAACCCTCTCTAATTGCCCATCAGTTTGTAGATGAAATGTTGTACTGAATGCAAGTTTCATTCCCATGGCACTGTGTAAGCTCTTCCAAAATATAGATGTAAACTTAGGATCTCTGTCAGACACTATTGAAACTGGCACCCCATGTAACCTGACTATCTCTTTAATATATTGTTGAGCATATTAGTCCATATTGTATATGGATTTCACTAGAAGAAAATGGGCTGATTTAGTTAATCTATCAACAATAACCCATATGGAATTCTACCCCTTTTGTGTTCTAGGTAATCCAAGCACAAAGTCCAGTGTAATGTGCTCCCATTTCCACTCTGGAATCAACAAAGGTTTCAACAACCATGATGGTCTTTGATGTGCAATCTTAACTTGTTGACAAGTTAGATATTCAACCACAAATTTTGCTATATCTCTCTTCATTTTAGGCCACCAATAATGTTGTTGTAAGTCCTTATACATTTTTGTGCTACCTGGGTGTACTGAGTGAGACATATTTCAATCAAATATTTAGGCAAATAATCACTTTAGAATGTAACAAGTATTGAAAAATACAAATAATTCATCTCATGGTCATTCAACACATCAATCTTCCTTAACCGAGATACCGAGCTTTTCACTACAAAAAGGCACTTAAGGAATATGTTAAATCAAGAAACAAAAGTTTGATTTCATATTTCATGTACTAATGCATGTTAAAGCATAACTGAAGCATATAATAGCAATTATTCATGTTCGTACAATCATGCTATTTGTATGCCATAATTCGATAATGCACATTGATTAGATGCAAAATGCTTATTATTGGCTATGTAGGAGAGAATTGAGAATTGGGCATTACAATAAAAATTATTCAAGTTCGTGCAATCTATTTGTATGCCATAATTCAATAATACACATTGATTATATGCATATTC
The DNA here is from genome assembly GCA_019321725.1 of Paulownia fortunei. NCBI lineage: Eukaryota > Viridiplantae > Streptophyta > Magnoliopsida > Lamiales > Paulowniaceae > Paulownia > Paulownia fortunei. The sequence goes on from CM033106.1 coordinate 14,589,168, forward strand.
ATGCAAGATGCTTATTATTGGCTATGTAGGAGAGAATTGGGCATTACATAAAATATCATACTAAGACCTTAAACACCAAGCTATCTAGGTAACAATCAAGCTTTTACAAACTAGAACCCAATCTAGTCCCTCAAATACCTTAATTTCTCATCTTAGATACATGTAAATATCATATAATTGAAATATTATAACTCTAATATCATGTACCTAATTGTTACCACTCAATAGCAGCATGCCTAGGTTGAAATATGCTAAGTTATAAAATGGGACAGATTCACATTTTCATATTTTCTTGTTGTCCAATTTAGTTGCATGATAATTTTGACATCCCTAAGCATATCCAATCACTCCAAAAAATTTACCACACTTAGATAACATGAATAGAAATGTGATCATATTTTATAATTTACTAAAATCACTGATTTACCTCAGCAAAACCAACCCACTTATCACAACACAAAAACTATAAGTTCTATAATGACAGTTTTGAGTGTGTCTTTAAATATCAAAACATATTTCAATTTATAACCTCTCCAAACTTACATACATCACCTAAACTCATATATAAACACATATATGGTGAAATATATAGGTTTTAATCAAGTTATTATGCATATATAAAGCTTTAAAATAAAAAAAGCAGCAAGTATACAGTTTGTGTCCCTAGTGGTTTTTTTTGCAATTAAAAATCCCTCTTTTGTGAATTATAAGACCCTAAATAAAATCATAACATGATTATAAACCATCATAGAAGATTTAAAAATCATAAACACTCAGAAAATTCAAGAACTTAAATAAAAAATATGAGTTAAACTCACCTATGCACGTATTTAAGCTTCTACTTGCTCCTCCTTAATTCATTTTGCTTCCTTCACTTTTTTCTTTACTTGGAATCACTTGAGAGCAACTTCTAAAATTTAATATGGAGGTTTGGGAGGTTAAATATCTCATAAAATGGTTTTTGGTCGTGGTTCAAGGATAGAAATGAAGAAAGGTTGAGGTGGTAGCTTAAGTTGGCAAAGTTTGAGGTGGCAAAGGTTAAAGTGTCAAGTGGTGGTTCAAATATGATATTATTCACACCTTATACAGCTCTAATCTAGTTTTTCTCAATATTTATTTATCTATTTACAACCTATTTTAATTTTCATACGATCGGATAATAAATGTTTGCCCTAATAAATGTTTGATATAAAACCGATTGACACCCGATTCTTAAATAATTATCTAATTTGCATTTTTAAAATCATATGCATATATGGACCTTGTAATATGACACTTAAATCACATTATATCATGTCAAATATCCCAAGTATGTTAATTCATGGATGTATACTTTTAAAACACCTCGATCTAATTGGATCAAATCATATAAGCTTACTAGTAACACCTTTAACACTTCCAAAATTATAATATATAATCTATGAATATCCAATATATTGAACAATCTATTCTTTTTAGTATCTAAATATATAATTACTTAATTAGGTTATAGGATCTCAACCACTAACATCAAGTGATAGCATTAGAGGTCTAACGATTAAGAATGCTATTTAAGATGTCATTTAGATGTTAATGCAAATTAACATATAAGTAGCATGTAGTGCATGAATCATATTAGCCAAGTGAGTAGTGTGAGGCTTGGTTATTACATCTTTCCCTCAATAAAATTCCGTCCTTGAAATTTACTTATCGATACTTAACTTTCATATCATCTTCCATTTTCCAATGTAATAGCCAAGCCTCACACTACTCACTTGGCCAATATGATTCATGCATTATGTGCTAATTTTATATGCTACTTGAATTTCTATTGACATTGCATAATTTATTTAATTTTATATGACATTCTTGAATATTAAACTTAATTCTGAAGCTCTTGCACGGTATTAGTTATTGAATTTCCTAATCTAAGTAGTTGATTTTATATTAAAATAAGAATAAAATGAGTTTGATCAATATTGGATATAGATGGGATATATAGGTTATAATTTTGGAAATGTTAAAAGTGTTACTAGTAAGCTTATACGGTTTGATTCGATTTCATTCAGGTATTTCAAAAGTATATATGGGTAAATTTCATATTTGGGACATTGGACATAATATACTATGATTGAAATGTGATATTAAAATATTCATTTATGTATAAGATTATATACTTTTTAATAAAGACAATTATTCAAGAATCGGGTGGCAATCAAGTAAAAAATTAAATGAACGGCTAGGAAATTAGCTTATGAATTATCTATGGGATCTTGTGGTAATTAAAATAGGATGCAATAATATTAATGTATAGTTAGATACATCTGATCTAGGCTTGAAATATGGGTGTCTGGGTGAAAGGTCAGATTTATACCACAACTTGTCACCTCATGCTTGCTACCAAGCTTAAGCAAGCACCTCAAGTGCCACCTCAATCTTTCCTTCACCCTTACGCCATGACCGGACCCTCATTTCAGCCATTTTAAGCTTCCAAAAACACACATTAAGGTCTCCAAGTGCTCCAAATTGATTCCAAGTTGAAATAAAAGCAATAAAAGAAAAGGAGAAGTGATTACCATCAAGTTTAACCTCAAAATCTGCATAAGCAACACTTACCTACGGTTTTGCCTTGGTTTTCCAATTATTCTGAATGGGTTTATTGTGTATTAAGATTTTAATATCTCTTATAAAAGTGTTAGACTTTGGTGCACAAAGAAAAGGTTTTTGATGACAAACACTTAACAGGAAATACTTGTGGCAGAAAATGTCACCTTGCTTTTTTTTTGTGCTTTAGACTTCAAACTTGTATGGTATGTTGATTAAAACTTATAAGTGTCATCATATACATGTTCATATTTGAGTTAAGAGTATTTTTATAAATTTTCATTCTTTAGAAATTGAAATAGGGCATGATATTGAAGAGATGCTTAAAACTGTCACCATCGAATTTTAGATTCTATCCTGTGAGAAAGGGACTGGTTTTGAAGCATTAAATCTATTAGTTTTGGAAAGAATATAACCTGGTTATCTCTTTGTATATGTTTTATAAGTGTGGTAAAAATTTTGGAGTGATTGAATATACTTAATGATGCCAAAACCATTAATGTCATGAATTGCGCAAAACTGTCATGGTAGAAAAAATCTGTTTCAGTATGCTGTGAAGGGAGCTGAACTTGGAAAGCTATATCCATGCGTTTTTGCTATTATATGACATGGTTACATTTTTTTTTGATGTTATCAAAGTGATAAAAATTTGGGAGAGAATGAATATGTCTATGGCTGTCAAAATCATCATGCAAATTAATGTGACAACAAAAAAATGTGAAATTGTGAATCTGTCCCATTTGGTTCATTAACATGTTCCAATATAGATGTGGTGCATTTGATCCCTAACATTTAGGGGGATGTTATAAGAGTTATAATACATCAATTAAATGAGGTTAGTATACATTTAAGATGTGGAACAAAGGTGCGTAGAAGGTTGTATTCGGTTATAGTTTCTAAGTGGCAAGATTGTTTAGTTAAATTGAAATTCAAGATCTTTATATTACATTAGGTATAATGAACTTGTTAATTGAGGATGGTGATTGATATCTTGTATTTTTACAGATTGTTTCACATCTAGGGTTTGGGAGTAATACTTAAGAAACCTAGAGGTAACACACAACCGATCAAAGGTAAGTAAAGATTCATTTGCAACTACAATGCATAAACATAGTAAATGTGTGATTTATATGTAATATCATAGATCATATGTGCATAGCAGAGGCCATGCATTATTGTCATTCATGTCCATTGAGCATACATACATAGGTATTGGCACATGCATGCTTCATAAACAAGCATTGTGATAAATCTTGCATTGCACGACATGATTCTGAGAATGGAAAATGTTTTGCTAACAGTACTGGTGCACTGAAGCATGCATGGATTTGCATGGTTATATGCATGAATTTGCAGGTTTGCGTGCATGGATTTGCACGCTTATGAGTATGTATAGATTTGCATGCTTATATCATCTTTGGCCATTGGATTATGGTGGTGTGTAGAGCTCTTTTTCAGTGCATGGGATAGTAGCTTTTGGTCATAGACCCAAGAAATAAATGATTTTGAGAGAAATGTTTTGATGCATGGAATTGCATTGTGGGCATAACATTTTGAGATGCATGACTTGATATTGTGGATTATTCTTTGACATGCATAATCTTTACTTGCTGAGCGTTAGTGTAATGCCCAATTCTCAATTCTCTCCTATATAGCCAATAATAAGCATTTTGCATGAATTTGCATCTAATCAATGTGCATTATTGAATTATGGCTTACAAATAGCATGATTGCACGAACATGAATAATTGTTATTATATGCTTCAGTTATGATTTAACATGCATTAGTACATGAAATATGAGATCAAACTTTCATTTCTTAATTTAACATATTCCTTAAGTGCCCTTTTTTTTTGCAGTGAAAAGCTCGGTATCTCGGTTAAGGAAGATTGATGTGTTGAATGGCTATGAAATGAATTATTTGTATTGCTCCATACTAGTTATATGCTAAAGTGATTAATTGTCTAAATATTTACTTGAAATATGTTACATTGGCTAAGAACTAAAAGTATGCACAATGGTGCAATTTGATTGGTTGGTTGACTAGGTTGCATAAAACCATTCTAAACTGCATTGCACTTGATTATAACACCAAAGCATCAATTTTTGTCATCTCCTAAGCCCATGAACGTGGCTTTTGGCATGAGAAGACACCAAGCATGATGCAACCAATCATCACCCTCCACTTACCTCTCTTTGAAAGGTCAAAGAAATCATTTTCATCCATATTTCATGTGGAAGCACCTCAAAAACGACCAGCCCTTATTCTCCTAAGTTTATCCCAAATTTCTACACTCTCATACTCACAAAAGTTGAATTCAATCCATAGGAATCCATAGAACACAAGCTAGAACAAGTTTCCATCCTTTTAAGCTTGAAAACCGTTGATTTTGAAGCTTAAATCCAACTTAATCAAGGTATATTCTTTTTCAATGTTTCCTATGATGAATTTGTAGTATCTTGGATGGTTACATGTTTTAGTATGCTTTTGTAGGATTGAAAACTTAAGTAAGTTACACTTGAAGCCAAAACCAAGCTAGTTAAGCTAATTTTTAGCAAAATTGATAGTCTTGTGAAATTGTTTAATTTACTTGTTTCTATTGATTTTGTAATGCTTATATGGTGTTTGGAAGTTTCTTTGAATGATTGAAAACAATAGCAATTAGTTTGCTTAATTGAAGGTTAGAATCAATTTAAGTTAGAATCAAGTTTACGTCATTTTAATTCGGATTGTGTTCATGTTTTAGGGGCTGCCCTACTAATCATATTTGAATTATTAGTTATTTAATGGCTGCCCTAATGTTTAATATTTTGAATTAGTAGTAAAATATGGAGTATGCATTGTTTTTAAGGTTATGTAATTGATATGTAATTCTTTACAAAAGATTGAAAAGTGTATATAAACTTTAACTAGAATAGACTAAATGATTTATAAAAAGGATATTAAATGGTACATGATTTGATTATGTTAGGCCTTTAACACATCCTATCTTCCAAAGAGATTGGCCTTTTCACCTAGCACAAAGTGGACTTGAGGTAAGTTGAAGCTTTCATTTGGTGTATCACAAGAATCATATAATGTTTGTTCATGTTTTAATGTGATTGTTGTTGTTTGTCAAATGATGTAATGTTTGATGCATTTATGGTTTATGAAGCGTGATACTATTAAGAATATAATGAGGTTTTTGAAAAGGAAGTATGGTACTTGATTGATGGTCGGGTAGACGAGGGACGCGGGAGGGACCGGCGGACCCAACAAATGGTGGCAAATACTTGAGGTTGAAAAACCGGTATAGGAAAGTCACAATGAATGAGATAGAATACGGCTAATACCTGAGGTTGAAAGACCAAGTATGGAAACCCCGTATTAGTTCTCTTATTGGCCAATCATTATGAACAGGTTCCGAAAACTATGGTCTATCACTATTAGTTAGGTACCACACTTCAAGGGCCCTAAAGAATGATTTATGAATGAAAATTATTAAATAGAATATTGCATTTAATGATTTATGAGATGTGCATATATGTTATTTGTTATTGCATCAGTTTCACCTTACTGAGCCTTTAGCTCATTAGATTCATGTGATGCAGGTGGAAATGTACAGGTTTAGAGGTTGACTAAGTCTCTAGAGCGGCCGGACAGAGATTTGTTCATATGCCATGCTTCGACATGTTTTGTAGTTTATTTTGAAAACATAGTTTTGTTTTTAAATAAGCCGCTCTGTTATGGTTTTGTAAACAGATGTACTCAGTTTTGATATATGTATATGGTGTGTTAAAAATGATTCAAGTTCTTTCTCTTATAGCTAAGAATGGGAACTTTTATTAAAAACCATAACTCTAGTAAAGATGAAAAATTAACATTTCTTGACTTAACTATATCAGTTTGTTTAGGCTCTGCAGTTAGGTTAAGGGGTGTTACAGTTTGTGGTATCAGAGCGGAGGTTTAGTCGTTCCTGTAGACAGAAGAAGGCATATGAACACATCCTGGCTGGGAAACTTGGTCAACTGCATGTTTATTTGCTTTTATGTTTATTTGATTATATTTAATTCCATATTATTGTCATGATTATGCATTTATTATTGGCTAATGAATGGAATGAGACTGGGCAATGCATATCAGGTCATGGCACCAAAAAGGAAGACAATGGATGATCATGAGGGTAATCATAGTGTGGTGGATAATTTGACTGATCTCATTCAACAACAAACTAGAATGCATGGTGAACAGATACAACAATTGCTAGATATGCAATAAAGAACCCAAGAACAGAATCAGCGCCTTCCTCCACCACAAGCTCGACAGGATCCTTCACAGGCTGTATATGAGAAGTTTAGAAAGATGGAACCGGTTGATTTTAATGGTGGGTCTGATCCATGGTTGCAGAGGAATGGGTGAAATCTTTGGACACTATCTTTGACTACATGCGAATTGATGATGCTGAGAAGGTACTCTGTGCAATTTTCTTGTTGAAGAAGGATGCTAGAACATGGTGGGAAGGAGCTAAACTTGCAGTGAATATGGAAGAACTAACTTGGGAGAGGTTTAAAACAATCTTTTATGATAAGTATTTCACCAGGGATGCTAGGTCACTCAGAGTAAAGGAATTCTTGGAGTTAAAACAAGGAGCGATGTCTGTATGTGATTATGTGAGAAAATTTGAACAGGGTTGCAAGTATGTGCCATACATTGCCAGAGACAACAATGAGAAGATGGATCATTTCTTGAGGGGCCTTAATCCTGAAATTAGAAGAGATGTGAGAATGTCTTCAGTAACAGAGTTTAGAGAACTGGTGGACAAGTCTTTGATGGCTGATTTAGATGAGAAAGAGATTGAGAAATTCCAACAACAAAAGAAGCAAGTATTCACTCCAAGAAATCTAAACCAGTGGAAGAAAGGAGAGCAAAAATTAAGCCAAGGGAATGAAAAGCGTCCTAGAGTTGGACAGACTTCTTCTACAATTGAAAGGCCTAAATGTACTAAGTGTGGGAAGAATCATTTTGGGGAATGCTATAGTGGTACTAATCGTTGCTTTAAGTGTAAAAAGCCTGGACATATAGCAAAGGATTGCCCAACAGTACAGGGGAAAGTTCAGGGGAGAGTGTATGCAATGACACAAGAACAAGCTGATGCAGATGCTTCCGTAGTCACAGGTACTATTTTAATTTTTGGGATACCTGCAATTGCATTGATAGATTCTGGATCTACGCATTCATTTGCATCATGTGCATTTGTGAGAAAATTGGGCATTACACCAGATTTATTAAAAGTAAGGTACTGAGGATCAGTGTACATGGATGACGACCTGTTGGGTTGATTGTTAACTTATTTGATTTTATAGTCTATTGTATTAGGTTTTTGGATTTATACTATGTGTTACTTTTATAACTTTTCTGTAGACGGGTATATAAATATTATGATTGTTATGGGTCCTATGCAGGTATATATATTAGTCTGTGAGTGGGAAAATGTTTATTATTTATTAATATATTACAGGAAAAAAAAATAATAATGCATGCACACAGGCTCTATCATGTTAAATTATACTATATATATATATTATATAGTTGTATAGTAATGGGGGTGTTACATCTATGCTGAAACATGTTAATGAACCAAATGGGACAGATTCACCACTTCACATTTTCTTGCTGCCACATTAATTTATATGATGATTTTGACACCCTTAGACATATTCATTCACTCCACAATTTTTATCACAGTTATCTAACATAAAAAAATGTAATCATGTCATAGAATGGCTAAAATTCACGCATATATCTTCCCAAGTTCAACTCCTTTCATAGCATACTGAAACAGATTTTTCCTACCGTGACAGTTTTACGCACTTCATGACATTAATGGTTTTTGACACCCTTAAGTATATTCAATCATTCCCAATTTTTACCACACTTATATAACATAAAAAGAGACAACCAGGTCATACCCTTGCCAAAATTAATGGATTTAATACTGTAAAACTAGTCCACTTCACATAGGACATAATCTGAAATTCGATGGTGACAGTTTTGAGCATCTCTTTCAATATCATGCCCTATTTCAATTTCTAACCGATGAAAATTTATTCCAATACTCTTAACCGATATATAAACATGTATAGGATGATAATTATAGGTTTTATTGAACATACCATACACTTTTGAATCCTAAAACACAAAAACAGTAAGGTGACAGTTTCTGCCACAAGTATTTTCTATTAAGTATTTGTCATAAAAAACCCTTTCTTTGTGCACCAAAGTATAACTAAAAACTTCCTAACATTTTTATAAGAGATATTGAAAGCTTAGTAAACAATAAAACCATTCAGAATAATCTGAAAACCAAAGGCAAAACACTAGATAAGTGTTACCTATGCAGATTTTGAGGTTAAACTTGATGGTAATCACTTCTCCTTTGCTTTTCTTGCTTTTATTTCAACTTGGAATCAATTTGGAGCACTTGGATATCTTAAGGTGTGTTTTTGGAAGATGAAAATGGCTGAAATGAGGGTCTGGTCGTGGCTTAAGGGTAAAGGGTTTGAGGTGTTAGCTTAAGCTTAATAAGAAAGCACAAGGTGGCATGTAATGGTATAATCTGATTTTCTCCCTTATCTTGCAGCCCTAATCTTGTGTGTCTCACATATTCTTATTTGGTTGCAACCTATCTTAGTCACCATTCATTCCCATAGGTAATTCCTATGTCCGATCATTCGATCTCCAAACCGATTGACATTCGATTCTTAAATGATTGTCTAGTTTGCATTTCTAAAATCATATGCACATATGGACCTTGTATTATGACACTTAAATCACATTATATCATGTCCAATATCCCTAGTATGTTAATCCATGGTTGTATAATTTTAAAACACCTCGATCTAATTAAATCAAATTATATAAACTTACTAGTAACACCGTTAACACTTCCAGAATTATAACATATAACCTATGAATATCCATTATATCGACCAATCTATTTTTTTCTTATTTAAATATAGAATTTCTTAATTAGGTTATAAGATCTCAACCACTTATATCATGTGATAGCATTAGAGGTCTAACGATTAAGAATGCTATATAAGATGCCATGTAAATGTTAATGCAAATTAGCATATAAGTAGCATGTAATGCATGAATCACATTAGCCAAGTGAGTTGTGAGAGGTTCGGGTATCACACTTCGTGCTACTCGTCGTGTCATTTTTCGGGGTCTGGTTTTTTGAGATTATGGAATAGTAAAATTAAATATTAATTTTAATTATTCCTGAAAATTATTTTTCAAGCAATTGAAATTTATCCCAAGTCAAAAATTACATTTAACAACTTGATAAATTTACATGTTTTGATAATTGCATGTGATGTTAATTATGAGCATGTATGGGATGATCATGAGCCATTATACCAATGTGATTGGTTTTATTTAATGTTTTTGGGTTTTAAAATGGGGCCTGCGAACTTGTTATTCCATCTATGTAAATTATTTAATTTTCTGCAAAAAGAGTATAATAGATGGTGAGATTTTTCTTTTTCTTTGGAAGGCGAAGGAGAATCAAGAAGAAGGTTTCAAAGAATGCCCGTATTTTTATGGGATACAATTATGTAATTGAATAGGTTGTATTCCATTTTATTACCCTTAGACTGACCTTAGGTTCATTTTTAGCTCAAATGGACCGCATAGGACTAGTTCATGATCATGCATAGGACTGGTTTATGCTTACGCAATGATATTATGATGTCATACATTAAATAACCAAGCTAATTTATATTATGTTGAGGTATTGGATAAAATTTAAACCCCACTTAATTTACTAAAATTAAGTAAAAGAATTTTTAGAAAATTTGATTTCAAACAAAAATGAACAAGTTAGGTAGGACCTATCGTTCCATGCCTACCATCAAAGGTAGAGACATAACGATCATTACCGCACTTGATCACTGGCCATGAGTCGTAGGGTGGTCTTGTGTTGGAAAGGTATGATCTCTACAAAGCATTGAGATCTCGTGGGATGAAATCATCATTATATTGTCCATGAGTCGTGGGACATCTTGTTACTCTATCTACACGAATATTTGATGGGTATTGTTTGACACTTAGTACCATATGGTCTCATAAAATTAGGGTATATGAAAAGAGGTGAGGCAAAACAAACTTGAGGGTTGTAAAGTGATACAATCGTCAAAGAGTTAACTACTGCTAGAAATATATCATGGGCTCATAAAATTAGAGTGTGAAATATTTTCGTTGGACCTCAAGCTCACTAGGAAATTCAATTTCCCGAAATTCTATTAGGGGTGATGGAATTCGAAGAAAATAGTGGGAAACATTTAGTATTAAAGACCTTATATTAAATAAATATGTTTTTCCATAGTTTACTCATTTTCTGCTTCATGCATGTTTTGTAGATTATTCTACTAAAATGGCAAATAATCCACTTGCAACCATCCTTGAATAAAACAAATTAACTGCACCTAACTTTATCCATTGGCTAAGAAACCTAAAGATAGTTCTTTAGTTAGAGAAGAAGGCATATATTCTCGACACTACGCCTTCTTCGGTTCCACCGGATGATATTACTTTAGAGAATTATGCAGATTACTTATGTTATGTTGATGACAAGCTACAGGCTCGATGCTACATGCTGGCATCGATGTCAAATGAGCTATAGAGGCAGAATGAGGATCAAGATACTACTTATGGGATCCTCATTCACCTATAAGAGTTGTATGGTGAAAGAACTCGGCAGACGAGATATCATATCTCAAAAGAGATTTTTAGATATCGTATGACTGAGGGCTCTTCAGTCCATGATCATGGATTGAAGATGATAGCCCTCACTAAAAGGCTAGTGTCCCTTGGAGTCGTTATGGAGAATGAACTCTATACGGACCTTCTATTGCTGTCTCTGCCTCCATCATTTGACATCTCTGTTGTCAACTTTAACATGCACAACATGGAGACTAGTCTCACTGAGTTTGTGAACATGTTAAAGATGGCTGAGTCCACCATGAAAAAGGACAAGCCGGTTCTGCTTGTTGGATCTTCTTTCGGATCAAAGGCTAAAAAGCTCAAGAAAGGAAAGGGTTCCTGTAAACCCAACAAGTTGAACACAAATGGCGGTGCCAAGAAGGTTCTTCTCAAGCCAATGACAAGTGCCATTACTGCGGCAAACCAGGGCACTGAAAGAGGAAATACAAGGAGTATCTTGCAAGCCTGAAGAGTTCAGGTATCTATTTTGTTGAAGTTAGCTTGTCTGTTAGCAATGCTTCTTGGGTATTAGATACTGGTTGTGGTTCACATATCTGCAATGATTTGCAGATAATGACAAGAAGTAGGAAGCTGGATGGAGGAGAGATGGTCCTTAGGATAGGGAATAGAGCAAGAGTGGCTGCATTAGCTATAGGGATCGTTAATCTAGTCTTAGAGAATGGTTTTGTAATGATTTTAAACAATTTTCTTTTTGTTTCGAATATTATTAAGAACATTATCTCTATTCCAGTTTTGGATAGAGAAGGTTTTACATTTACCATTTAGAATAGGAATTGTTTCATTTTCAAACGTTCTAATTTTATCGATTCGAGTTCACTGATGAATTGTTTATATACTATTACTCAACATAACCCCATTTTCACAATTCAGCAAAATAAAAGAAAATTAGATAATCATAATTTCGTGAGCCTATAACACGTAAGATTAGGGTATATTTATGAGAAAAGGATTAACAAGTTGACACAATTGCTTAATCTAAAGAACAAGCAAAACTACCAACATGTGAATCCTGCCTCAAAGGAAAGATGACCAAATCTCCATTTATTGGACAAGTGGAGTGAGTCAAGCATCTATTGGATTTGATCCATACAGATGTATGTGGACCACTAAGTGTTAGTGCCCGTGGGAACTATAACTACTTCTTAATCTTTATCGATGACTTCTCTAGGTTTGGTTATGTGTACCTTTTATGGTACAAGTCTGAAGTATTTGAAAAGTTCAAAGAATTCAGAACTGAAGTAGAGAAACAAACTGGCTTAAGTATAAAGACTCTTCGATTAGATTGAGAAGGTGAATACTTAAGCACATAGTTTTTAGATTATCTAAAGAGAATGGGATTCTTTCACAGTGGAATCCTCTTGCTACTCCACAACTCAATGGAGTTGCAGAATGTAGGAATCAAACCTTGTTAGACATGGTTTGATCTATGATTAGCTTCACTACATTGCCTTTTTCATTCAGGGGCTGTGCCTTGGAAACAACGATATACTTATTAAATAGGGTGACATCTAAAGCCATGCCCAAAGCACCATATGAGATGTGGAGTGGAAAGACAGCTTCCTACAAATACCTTAAGGTATGGGGGTGTGCTGCTTATGTGAAGCAGCAAGTGGGAGATAAGTTGGATATGAGATCCAGCTTATGCAAGTTGATAAGGTATCCAAAGGAGTCTATTGGATACTATTTCTATGACACCTTAGAACAAAGAGTGTTTGTTTCGAGGAATTCCATATTCCTTGAAGAAGATTTTCTTTTAAAGAGAAGTGGCATAGCCGTTGAACTTGAAGAAATTAAAGAACCATATAATGCCCTAATTGTCAGAGTAGATAACACAGCAGCTGATGTTGGGCCCTCTGAGGCACAACCTTTTCGAAGATCCAAAAAGGTCTCAAGTGTACCTAAAGGTACAACTTATCGTTAGAGAACAAAGAAGAGGAATTCCCCTTGGATATTGATACAAAAGCTATGGTGAGGTGGTTTTTGACATCGACTCTGAGAAGTGGCAAGAAGTTATGCAATTCGAGATGGACTCCATGTACTCCAATGAGGTATAGACCTTGGTGGACCTACCATAAGGAATTATTCCCATTGGCTGCAAATAGGTCTACAAGCAGAAGCTTGGAGTAGATGCAGTAGTAGCGACCTATAGGGCACAACTGGTAGCAAAAGGTTATACTCAAAAACAAGGAATTGATTATGAGGAAACTTTTTCGCCTGTAGTAATGCTTAAATCTATTCGGATACTACTTGTCATATCTCCATATTATGACTATGAGATATGAAAAATGGATATGAAGACCGCTTTCCTTAATGGAAACATAGAGGAAGTGATCTATATAAAACAGCCAGAAGCCTTCATATCCAGTGGGAATGAGCAAAAAGTTTACAAGCTCCAAAAATCCATTTATGGGCTCAAACAAGCTTCAAGCAGTTATAACATCCAGTTTGATGAAACAATCAAAACGTTTGATTTTTATAAGAACTCAGATGAACCATGTGTCTACAAGAAGGTTAGCGGTAATGCAGTTACATTTGTTGTACTCTACGTCAATGACATCCTACTCATTAGAAATAATGTAGGGGTGTTGCAGTGAACGAGAACTTGGTTATCCACTCAATTTCCAAGAAGGACTTGAGAGATGCATCTTTTCTCCTAGGGATAAAGATCTATAGAGATAGATCCAGAAGGATGATCAGACTATCCCAGTCCATGTACATAGACAAAGTGCTAAAAAGGTTTAGCATGAAGGAATCCAAGAGAGGATTCCTGCCTATATTTTATGGGTTTCACTCTCTAAGATTATGTCTCACAAGACACTTGAAGAGAGAGAAAGGATGGCTCGCATATCTTATGCTTCCACAATAAGGAGTGAAATGTATGCAATTTTATGTTCAAGGCCTGATATAGCACATGGTCTGAGTATCACGAGCAGATACCAGTCCAATCCAGGGAAAGAATACTGGAAAGCTGTTAAAATAACCTCGAGTACTTGAGAAGGACTAAGGATATCTTTCTAATATACGGTAATGGAGAACTAAAACTGGAGGGATATACGAACTCTAGTTTTTAGTTTCATATAGATGAATTAAAGTCCATATCTGGATACATATTCACCCTGAATGGTGGTGCGGTCAGTTGGAAGAGTTCCAAACAAGAGATGACTATAGACTCTACCACCGAAACTGAATATATTGCTACATCAGATGCAACAAAAGAAGTTGTTTGGATAAGAAACTTTATCCAAGGGTTGGGTGTAGTTCCATCTATTGTTGATCATATAATAATTTTTACTGTGATAACAATGGAACCATTGTGCAAGCAAAGGAGCCAAGATCTCATCAATGATCTAAGCACATAATGAGATGATATCATTTGATCAGAGATATCATTGGTAGAGGTGACGTCATTGTGGATTGAGTTGCCTCAGCAAAAAATGTAGCGGACCTACTTACTAAGCCCTTAGCACAGAAGATATTCAGCGGACATCTTCAGAAGATGGGCCTTAGATACATGGGCAATTGGAGCTAGGGCAAGTGGGCAATTGTTATAGTAGGATATCCAATGCTCCAATTGGATTGGGTGTATTATACTCTTTTTGTTTTGTAAAGACAATCTTATTAGGAATCGTATTAATAAAAAGGCATTTTCTTTATCTTATGTCATGCATCTTTTATTTTCACACATTAGATAAAGTCCTTAGATGAATTTTAGCTACAGGGCGTGGTCGCACATATGATGGCGATCATGGAACATGCCTCTAAGGATTTGGTCTTAAATAATTTTCGAGTCGAGAGCTTTTTGAGATGGATATCAAATAGCTTTGTAAGACTCGCACATATGATGTATGCTCATGAGACGAGGATGTCATATTCCATTGGCATTAGCGTAGAGACGCAAGTGCATGCATGTGGGTGCTTGTAAGGTGACAACAATGCTTGTTGGGTGTTGCACTACTGTGCATGGAGGTTTGTCAGTGGCCAACATAGATTTCGACACTTGTCTTTTTAAACAAGAGAATCTCCTATGTTTTCATAGTTTGTAATTCAAAGACCTTGACCAAGGTAGGATGAATCATGATTTATTAGGAATCATTGAAACTTGAAATGGGATCATAATTATTGAATCATTTACGGTTTCGACTTATAATCTATGCCTTAGATTAAATCGGGAGATTAGCTGTTGAAAGGATCATACGTGAATGGTACTCACAACTGAAATAGGTTTACTCGCTATTTCACCTAAGACTAGTTCGCCATAATTACTTGCTGGGTATTTTTCATGGATAGTGAGGTTCTTGGAATTAAAGAGTTAATTCCAAAGTGGATTACTTCATTAGATTAATTAATTAAAATAATTATTATTAATAAGTTATAAATGTTGCAAGCCCGCTACTTGCTTAATAGTGAACCTAAGAGGGTGTAACACCCCTTAACCTAACTGCAGAGCTTTAACAAGTTGATACAGTTAAGTCAAGAAATGTTAACTTTTCATCAATACTAGAGTTATGGTTTAATAAAAGTTCCCATTTTTAGCTATAAGAGAAAGAACTTGAATTGTTTTAAAACACACCATATACATAAACATAAATCAAAACTGAGTAAATCTGTTTACAAAACCATAACAGAGTGGCTTATTTAAAAGCAAAATAGAGTTTTCAAAATAAACTACAAAACAGTTCAAAGCATGGCATATGAGCAAATCTCTGTCGGATCGCTCTAAAGACTTAGTCAACCTCTAAACTTGTACATTTCCACCTGTATCCACATGAATCTAATGAGCTAAAAGCTCAGTAAGGTGAAACTGATGCAATAACAAATAGCATATATATACACATTTCATAAATCATTAAATGCATTATTATATTTAATAATTTTCATTCATAAATCATCCTTTAGGGTCCTTGAAGTGTGGTTTCTAACTAATAGCGATAGATCCTGGTTTCGGAACCTGTTCATAATGATTGTCCAATAAGAGAAATAATATGGGGTTCCCATACTTGGTCTTTCAATCTCAGGTATTAGCCATATTCTATCTCATTCATTGTGACTTTTAGATACCAATTTTTCAACCTCAGGTATTTGCCACCATTTGTTGGGTTAACCGGTCCTCCCGCGTCCACCTAATAAAAATGTTTTGCCTAAGCTTAGAAAAGTCAATAGCAAAAATGGGGTCTTCAGAGATTGGTCATGAAATTAACTTATTAGAGAATTTTAGTATATAGCTAAGCAAGCAACTAAATTATCATTCACATAAGCTGCATAGAGACCCAGAACTAGGCCTGGTCCAAGGTCCTCTCTCGAAAGATTCACATGTAGAGGAGCTAATTTCATTATGCCACATCAAAGCAAAACTCATGTAAATCATATGACTGCCACATAATGTCAGGCAATTAATAATTAATATTCCCACAAAAACGTTAAAAGAGTTACAAACTGAGCCACAAATCATAAGCCCACATACTGAAGTCCATTCAAAAAGTTTAGTTTAGCCACGTAAATTAAACAACAGAATAATTGACATACTAAATGCAGTAATATATATTTTAGTTACGTTTTAGATCTAAAGATTTGCTAAATTTCATTGTATCCATTTCTTTCCCAGATTTATCATTACAGATATTCAATAACCACTCATACTTTAATACTACGGACTTGGGAACTTCAGGACAAATATTTTGTGCTAGAAATGACTTAAAACTAATCATAGAGAACACCTTGTCCCACACCAGTCATATACTCATCAAGGATTGGCACATAAAATCACGAAGTGATAGGAACATACTCTCAAAAATATATTAAAACAATCAAGGAGTAACATAGGAAAAAAAGGTTGCATGCAATTAATAAGAAAATAAGAAAGCCAATGCTGATTGAGATAAAGAATCAACCAGAAGACAGTTAGTATCATGCAATCCCTGGTCCAGAGCAAAGAGCTTCATAAAAAGTAAGGGGAGGGGAGGTCCCCTACATGGACTAGATGAACAGATATTTCTCAAATCATAAGAAAAAGAATTGAGCAAAGTCCAGCCAAGCAGCTTAGCGGAACAGTTGTGCCATTACTTATATGAGTACAATAGTCATATATAAATATATATATATATATATAAATACCTCATACCTCATCACGATCATATTTGTCACCACTATGTGGATCAAAAAGAACATCGCCAGTGGCCAGCTCAAAGCAAATGCATGCAAATGACCACATATCCGCTGATGTGGAGTACTTAGATCCTAAAAGAACCTCAGGGCACCTATACTGTCTCGTTTGAATATCGCTTGTGAATTGTTTGTATGTCCAGCACGCATTTCCAAAATCAACTAATTTGCATTTCAGTTCAACCTCAGCCATAGCTTCTGACTAACTTAACTAGCTTGGTTTTAACTTCAAGTCTATCCCACTTGAGTTTTCATTCATATAAAAACATAATATAACATGTAACCATCCAAGATACTATAAATTCATCATAAGAAACATTGAAAAAGAATATACCTTGATTAAGTTGGAATTAAGCTTCACAATCAATGATTTTCAAGCTTAAAAGGGTATAAACTTGTTCTAGTTTGTGTTCTGTGGATTGAATTCAATTTTTGTGAGTAAGAGAGTGTACAAATTTAGGAGAAACTTAGGAGAATAAGGGTTGGTCGTTTTTGAGGTGCTTCCACAAGAAATATGGATGAAAATAATTTATTTGACCTTTCAAAGAGAGGTAAGTAGAGGGCTATGATTGGTTGCATCATGGTTGGTGTCTTCTCATGCTAAAAGCCACGTTTATGGGCTAGGGAGATGACAAAAATTGATGCTTTGGTGTTATAATCAATTGCAATTGATTTAGAATGATTCCAAGCAACTTAGTCAACCAATCAATCAAATTGCACCATTTTGCATAGTTTTAGTTTTTAGCCAAATGTAACATATTTCAAGTAAATATTTAGGCAATTAATCACTTTAGCATATAACTAGAATGGAGCAATACAAATAATTCATCTCATGGCCATTCAACACATCAATCTTCCTTAACCAAAATACTGAACTTTTCACTGCAAAAAAATACTTAAGGAATATATTAAATCAAGAACCAAAGGTTTGATCTCATATTCCATGTACTAATGCATATTAAAACATTACTAGAGCATATAATAACAATTTTTCATGTTCGTGAAATCATACTATTTGTATGCCATAATCCGATAATGCATATTGATTAGATGTATATTGATGCAAAATGCTTATTATTGATTATGTATGAGAGAATTGAGAATTGGACATTACAGAGGGTCACACATCTTTATGGAAAGTAATATTTCTAATTTGGGAATTTAATGGTTGGGAATTAATTAATTAATATTGATTGATTAATTAATCAAGGGTTCTATTTAATTTAATGGTTGAGTTAAATTATTCAATTAAGTAATTGGATTATTTAATTGGACCTAATTTGATTAAGAAGCTCAAATAGATTAAATTAAATTAATCAATTGGATTGATTAATTTGGGATTAAATCAATTATATTGATTTGTGGATTTTTAAGTCTAAGCCCAAAATTAATGTGGATCACTTAAGAAGCCCACTAAAATATGAAGAGAATAAATTAAATAAATATAATTTATTTAATTAACATATTTATAAATAAATATAGTGATCGATTTTTATGGGATAAAAATCGGCCACTAAGATTTATTTAATATATAAATATATTTATGGTATATATATTTGATATACATATATATATATATATATATATATATATATATATATCTTGATAATTATTTGAAGAGTTAAAATTAATATCAAGAATGTATGTAGACAATTTTGATGATTAATGTAATTTAAAATAAGTGCACATACATAGGAGAAGGAAAAAATAAAAGAGTTGTTGGAAGATTTGGAATCTTTCCAAGATAAAATTTTGAAATAGTTCAAAATTGACAAACTTTCCAAGAGTTAGAGTAGGAGCAGAATTTTAGCCCCTATAAATAGGGATGGCCGAAAATGAGCTATGAGAATAACCAAATATTATTTTGTTAATTCTTCTATTTTTCTCTCCAAGAAAAGAAAAGAAAAGAAAAAAAGAAAAAGAAAAAAAGTGTTTTCTTGAAATCTTGATTTTCTTGTTCTTTAGAAGAAAACTAGTTTATTGATATTTTCTTTATATTTAAATTTCAAGAACTTAAAGAATCAATCTTTATTGTTCTTGAAAGTTTGTTCTTGATCCATCAATTGGATCAAAAAATAAAAATTTACTTCGGATCTAGATTAGTAAACAATTAAATGGATAGTAGCGAATCCTTTTAATTGGTATTGCTCTTTCATATTATGGACTTGATAGAGGGGAGACACTTAGAACCCTATGACTTCTGAAAGTCTAAGATAAGTAATTGATTGCTTCATTCCCTACAATAATCAGAGTGCGAGAAAGGTATAATCCGAATTTAATATTTGTTTATATTTTCACTTGAATAAGCATGATCATTAGAATCACTTTCGAATTGAGGGGATATATATTTATGTTTGATAAAAATTTTAATTTTCCGCTACATATGCCCCTGCGATTATAGTAAACCCAACACGACGGTCCTATGACTGGGGAAGGAGTAAAGGTTGCTCATTAGCCATAGGAACTGTTAACTTGGCTTTGGAAAATGGTGTCATTTTAGTTTTAAAAGATTGTCTTTATGTTCCAGAGTTAGTTAAGAATATTATGTCCATTCCTGTTTTAGATGGAGAAGGTCAATAAATGATAGAAGTTGTTCCATCTTCAAAATTATAATTTTGATGTGCACTGACAATTGATGAATGATTTATATACTGTTATTCCCCATAACTCCTTTTTTCATGTTCAACAAAATAAAAGGTAATTAAATAATCATAGTTTCAAATCCTTATGGTATGTTAGATTAGGTCATATCCCTAAGAAGAGAATCCATAAGTTGGCCCAATTGCTCAACCTTAGGAACGAGCAAGGAATGCCAATATGTGAATCATGTCTCAAAAGAAATATAACAAAATTACCATTTTTTGGACAAGTGGGGCGAGCCAAAAATTTGTTGGATCTGATCCATACAGATGTATGTGTGCACTAAGTGTTAGTGCTCAAGAGAATTATTATTACTTTATAATCTTTACCGATGATTATTCTAGGTATGGTTATGTGTACCTAACGAAGAACAAATTTAAAGCCTTTGAAAAGTAAAAGGAATTCAATTGCGAAGTAGAGAAAAAAAAACCTAGGCTAAGCGTCAAAGCTCTTCATTCAAATCAAGGAGGTGAATACTTTAGCACATAATTTCTTGATTTTCTAATAGAGAATGAGATTCTATCACAGTGGACTCCTCTTGATACTCAACTTAATGGAGTTACAGAGTGTAGGAATAGAACTCTATTAGACATGGTTCGATCGATGATGAGTTTCACTAGACTTTCTCTTTTACTTTGGGGCTATGACCTAAAAACGACAACATATCTATTGAATAGAGTATAATCAAAATCGATGCCTAAAACACCATATGAGATGTGGTGTGGGAAACCACCCTCCTACAAATACTGAGGATATATGGGTGTGCTGCTTATGTGAAGTTGCAAGTGGGAGATAAATTGGATATGAGATCGAATTTATGCAAGTTTGTAGGGAATCCAAAGTAATCCATTAGATACTAATTCTATGACTCCTTGGAACAAAGGGTGTTTGTTTTGAGAAAATTTTATTGGATAGAAAAGGCAAAGTCATGGAAGTGAAAAAAAGTTTAAGAGCCACAAAACATCGTGACAGATGCAGTAATAACCAACCAGCTAAGGATGGGCCTTCTGACACATAACCTCCTAGGACATCTAAAAGGGACTCGAAGCTACTAGAGAGGTATTGCTTTTTGTTAGAGAACAACGAGGAGGATTTCCTCTTCGAGAGTAATCCAATAAGTTATTTAGGTGATCTTTGACATCAACTCAAGAAGTTGGCAAGATGCCATGCAATTCGAGATGGACTTCATGTACTCCAATAAGGTATAGACCTTCGTGGACCAACCACAGAAAATAGTTTCCATTGGTGGCAAATGGGTCTACAAGCAGGATCTTAGAGTAAATAGAGAGATGGTGACCTACAAAGCATGACTGCTCATGAAAGATTATAATTAAAAGCGAGAAGTTGATTATGAGGAAACCTTCTCACCAGTAGCAATACTAAAACCCTTAAGGATTTTGCTAGCCATATATGTGTATTATGATTACGAGATATGGTAAATGAATGTGAAGACCATTTTCCTTAATGGAAATATTAAGGAAGAGATCTTTGTGAGGCATCTTGAAAGTCATGAAGATGATCCTTAAGTACTTGAGAAGGACTAAAGATATCGTTCTTGTATATGGCATTGGAGAACTAAAACTACAATTCTAGTTTTCAGTTCGATACACATGACTCAAAGTTGATATCCGGATGCATATTCACCATAAATGGTGGTGTGGTCAGTTAGAAGAGTTCCAAGTAAGAGACTATCATGAATTCCACCACTGAGGCTAAATATACTGCTACAAAAGTTGGGTGTAGTTCTATCCGTTGTTGATTGGTGACCCCAAAATAGTGGTAACAAACTCACAAGTGCATGGTGTCAACAAGTAATAAAGAGTGAGTAGAGCATCATATCCCTAGAGAGCGCATTTGTGAGTACCAAATATAGATTATCTATGTTATATTTGACCTAAAGATTTTGGTTTTGGTTGAATTAAAGCGCCAACTACTAAATTAAATGAAAGCGGGTTTTCCTAGTATAATTGGTTCACCCTCTCGAGTCGGACCAAATCTACCCCTAGTAGGCCACCGACGCCATCTCTAGCTATTGGCCATCCCACTAAGATTTCTTTGAGATTTGTGAATTCCACTAGTTTTCGATAATCAATCGCATGTACCTATGCCTATATCTCTATAGGGGTCGGTCTATGACTTATACTACTCAGTCCATTACTACAACTTTGCCTCTCGGCCTAGTTGCAACAATTAGAATCAACTTGAAATTAACTAAAAATCAAGAAGCATTATATGTTCATCACAATAAAAACAACATTCCAATCACAATATAAATATCAACTCATAACTCCATAGAAATGGCTTTCCATGCACTGACAAAAAATATCTTTGTTCATATTAAAATTAAACTAGCACCAAGTGTTTCCAAATATCATGATTCTTACAATTTCTCAAAAGTAAGCAAAATGAAAGAATAAATTAAAGTAGAAGATTACAATCACTACGTGATCCTCACTTCTTCTTCAAAATCTTTAATGCCCAATGAAACTCCTACTCTTCTTGTCTTCAAATCCCAAGCTCTTTGGTAATGAGCACATGGGTGTTCTTGGTGTAGTGTATGAGAAATATGGAGAAATGTGTGTTTTAGTTAGAGAGAAAGAGTGTGTGAGAATTTAGGTGTAGAGTGTTTATTGGTTATTGAATTGAATTATATGTTGAATGATATGTATATATCATTTGTGTGATGTTATTGTGTGTATATAGTGTATCTATTAGAGTGTCACATGGTGTGTGAGGGTGTAGGGGTGTATAACAAGAAAAATTCTATGCAAGGATTAGATTGCCACTTGTCTAAAAAAATCCGTAGATATTTTTTCAATTCCGGTCCACTGGTGCCACGGTGTGGACGTCAAGCGCTGCGGCGCAACTGAAAATTGAACTCTCTGGACTTTGGCACCGTAGTGCGGCCGAAAACCCAACTTGTTCCTTCATATAATTATTACAAAATAAGACATAATTATATTAATTATAAGGCAAAAACATAAGCAATTATGCTCATGGAGGTGTCGAAAATGTCGTAATTTATGAGCCTACCATTGATCCTATAATGATATATTGTGATAACAACAGAGCTATTGCGTAAGCGAAAGAACCAAGATCCCATCAAAGATCCAAGTATACTATGACACAATACCACCTGATCAAAGAGATCATTTGTAGAGGCGATGTCATAGTGGAAAGAACCGCTTCGATAGACCAAACCCTTAAAATAGAAGGTATTCGATGGATATATTAAGAAGATAGGCTTGAGGTGTTGAGTTCGCTATAATCACAGGGGCATACGCTGTGGAAAATTAATTTTTTATCAAACATAAATTTAACTCTTAGGAGCTTTTCTTCCATCTTGCATATCGAGGAACAACAAATGATTACTGGCAAGGAATTTGAATCATCAAGATAAGCATACTTTAAATACTTTAAGTTCAAGGATAGGAGGCTCCTCAATAGATAGCTTTTGTTGTGTAGATAGAAGCCTCTCTAATACTTCAAAACGTGGTTGAGTGCTTCTTTTGTAAGAAGGGTTGGCTTTTAAACTTACCACAACAACCTATATCCTTTCATCGTCATCCTCCTTTTCCTTAGTGAGAACTAAACACGCCTCCAATTCATCTTCAAACCTATTCCCATTCAAGAATTCAAGAGCTAAAGAGACAAATGCATCAATTTTATAACATCTATGGTCTTCATCTAGATGTTTTATGGCTTTGAACACATTAAAAAATCACTTGATCACCTCTTACTCTAAGTATTAGCCTCCCTAGTTGAAAAGATACCGATGTAGGCTTTGGCTCTCCAAGTCCAAGTTTTCTAAAAACAGTCATAGGCATGAGATTAATGCTAGCACCCAAATCATGCAAAACTTTTGAAAATGAAATTGAACCAAAGCTTGTTTTGAACAATTGTAGAGCACTCTGGTCAAGTTCACCTTCTCATGTTCCTCTAATTTTCTTTTATCAAGGAAGATTTCATTCAAGAATTTGGCATAACTAGGCAGAAAAGTAAAGCATCGGCAAATGGTATGTTAAGAAGCAACTTTTTTAAAGACTTTAAGAAATTTAAAGAATTGCACACTAACTTTTTCTTTTTATATACCAAAGAAAAAGTGGGAGGAACACTTATCGCTTCAATAAGGATGATCGATTTGGCAGAGGTGCTAGGCTTTGATGTCGATGCATGCTCATTATCCTCCTTATGTTGATGTTCCTCTTTCTTATAATTGTGAATTGACTCCTCCTCTTGAGCTTCTAGTTCATTCACCTTCAAGTCCATCTCTTTTCCACTCCTAAGGTGATGGCCTTGACATGCTTTTTAGGATTTTTCTTTGTGTCACTAGGCAATGTCCCTTGAGCATGTGCTAAGACCATACTTGCAATTTGTCCTACTTGAGTTTCCAAATCTCTTAAGGTTGCTTCATTTCTTTGGAATCCCACTTTGGTATTAGCAATGAACTTGGTCATATGGTCTTCCAAGTTTAATTTCTTCTCTTGGGGTTGTAACTAGGTGGTGGAGGTCTAGCCATATTTTGATTGGCTTGAGAGGTTCTTTGGCTACCATGACTTCACCATGCAAAATTTAGGTAATTTCTCCATTTAGGATTAAATGTTTGGGAATCAAGATTGTATGCTTGCCTATTAAAATTAACAACATAATTAGCTTTCTCGGATGAAGATGAAAGTAGATTCCCCACTTGACCTCCACATAACTCACATGCGATGATTTACAC
Source organism: Paulownia fortunei (assembly GCA_019321725.1). Classification (NCBI taxonomy): domain Eukaryota; kingdom Viridiplantae; phylum Streptophyta; class Magnoliopsida; order Lamiales; family Paulowniaceae; genus Paulownia; species Paulownia fortunei. The sequence continues at coordinate 14,614,040 of CM033106.1, forward strand.
CTTCATCGCCAAAGCACTCATGTTATCAATCTTTTTGTTCAATGCTTTGATTTGAGCTGAAATGGTGGGGTATGTGTCAACAGTGTGCACTCCCATTGCCTTCTTTCCCAAACTTTTATCTGTTTGCCATTAGTAACTTTTAGACTCTATTTCCTTTAACAACTTATATACCTTCTCTGGAGTTTTACACATGATTAGGCCTCCTGCTACTGTATCTATCTTAGCTCGATTGGCGGGTGACAAACCATTATAATTTTTTTGCAGTTGAAGCCATGTTGGTAAACCATAGTATGGGCACCTCCTCAACAAATCCTTGAACCTCTTCCATACCTCATATAAGGACCCCAACTCAAATTGTGCAAATGTAGTGATGTCATTCCTCAATTTTTTTATTTTAGAAGTGGAAAATATTTTGCAAGAAATAGTTGTGCTATGACCTCCTTTGTGGTGATTAATCCTGTAGGCAATAAATTAAGTCAACTCTTGGATTTATCCCTCAAAGAAAATGGAAATAATCTTAGCCTAATAGCATCATAGGTCACTCCATTGTGCTTAAAAGTGTCACAAATCTCTAAAAAGTTTGCAATGTGGGTATTGGGGTCATCACTAGGCAAAGCACAATATCGCACCAAAGTTTATATCATTTAAATAGTCGCCAGTTTAATCTCAAAAGTATTCTCTTGTATTAAGCCTCCAATACTCGAATTGTTCCCATTAATCGAAGGTTTAGCATAGTCCAACAATGTTCTACTTTCTACGCCTCACTCGTTGTTCACCAATCTTTCCTCTTTTGATTCTTTTATCAACAAGCGAAGAGTTCTCCCTATTTTCAGGTTATATGGCTCAAGATCCTATATGGATGACCTGGTCATGCACCAACAACACCTACAATGAATAACAAAAACTCTTAAAGCAGCTTGAACAAATAGAATTAAACTAAGATGACAAAAATAAAAATAATGAAATAAATATAAAGTAAATAAAATGGTCAAACTACAACTTGATAAATCAACCTTAATATTGTAAAAACATACGCCCCGATAATAGTGCCATAAACTTGGTGTGGCTTGCAATTAAATGCAATCTAATTCCACAAGTGTACGGGTCAACAAGTAATAAAGTCTATGAGCATACGGATGTCGTGTCCCTGAAGAGTATGTGAGCAACCACTGAAGTTTAGATAATCCAACTATATATAACATATCAAAAGTTTGGTTGATTGAGTTGAAGACTTAAAACAAGAAATTAACAAGCAACAAATATAATCAAGGAAAAACTTGGAATTTACACTTTGGTGGAGAAGTGCCAAGGCATCGGATTATCATTCTACTACATTGTAAATTTTTACAAGGTATTGAATAGGATTGATATTGAATTGTGTCACAGTGGAAACTCTAATTTTATGTAATACTCTTTTCCAAGATGTACCACACCTATTACTCAAAAGCAACCAGTATATTCCTATACAAGTTAAGCTATCCAATAAGGTATTAAGCTTTGTGATTTTCTCTAGCTTTCGATGATCAAGTCTATGAATATTGCGTGTGCTAACTCCTACATTCCTATAGTGACCTAACCCATGGCATAGACTACACGAGCACTTATTGAGATACTACCTCCTGCTCTCAATCACACCAACAAATTTCATCATGAAATTAGCCAAATTCAAGAAGCATTAAACATATAGTGCATGCTTATCACAAATCAATAGTCATCCACATCACATACTAGTTAACAATTCACAATTTTATATAAATTGCTTTCAAGCCTTGATAAAGTTGAGTTTAGTTCATAATGAAATGGAGCAAACAACACTTTTTTCTTAAAAACATGCCTTTACAATATTCTTTAGAACTAAACTAATCAAAAGAAAACTAAAGTAAAAGTTATAACCCCTTTGAAAAGGCTTTAAATTATCCTTGCCAAAAGTAGATCGTTTTTCCATTTGTCTTGAATCCCCAATTCCTTGATGATAGGTGTGTGTGTTTTTGGTGTAGTATGTGGAGAAATATGGAAGAATGGGTGTTTTGGGTCGAGAGGAAAAATGTGTGAGAACTTAGGTGTAGAGTGTGTGTGAATGATTAATTATGTGTTGATTGATGTGTATCTAGTGTGTTGTTCAAGAAAATATATGTAAGCATGTGTGTATCTCTCATTTGTGTAATATAATTGTGTGTGTATAGTGTACCTAATAGAGTATCACATGGTGTGTGAGGGTGTAGTGGTATATAACAAGAAAGATTCCATGTCATGGATTAGATTACCACTCATCCCTCAAAATTCTACACATATTTTTTAAGCATTAAACCACTCACACCGCGATGTGGAGATTTGGCATCTTGGCACCAAATGGGAGGTGTCGCGTCGCTTCAAGAGAGACTATTCGCTGCCAAATTTTCAACCCTCAAGTTGCAGTGCTACCCAGGTGGGTGTCGTGGCGCCTCCAAAACTGGACCTTACTACCTAATTTTAGGCACTCGGGCCGCAATGCTAAATGGGGTGTGTCGCAGTGCAAGACTATTTGTCTCCAATTTTTGTTATTTCTCACCATGTCTTTACTGCATTCTTCATTCTTAGTCCCTACACACATTTATCACAAAATCAAGCACAATTAAATCGATAGTAAGGTAAAGACATATGCAATTATGCTGATGGAGGTGTCAGAAATGTCACAATTTATGCTATCACCAGTTCTCCAAGAAAGATTTAAGAGAAGCATCCTTTATTCTAGGAGTAAAGATCTATAGAGATAGATCTAAAAGGATGATCACACTATCCCAATCTACGTAAATACATAAAATGCTAAAAAGGTTTAGCATGGAGGAATCCAAATGAGGATTCCTGCCTATGAGTCATGATATTTCTCTCTCAAAATTTATGTGCCCAAAGACTCCTAATGAGAGAGAAAAAATGACTCGTGGTAGAAGACTCAAAGTTGATATCCGGATATATATTCACCATAAATGGTGGTATGGTCAGCAGGAAGAGCTCCAAGCAAGAGACAACTGTGGATTCCACCACTGAGGCTGAATACAATGTGATGCATCAAAGGAAGCTGTTTGGATGAGGAACATCATCCAAGGGTTAGGTATAGTTGCATCTATTATTGATCCCATATTGATATATTGTAATAACAATGTAGCTATTACTCAAGAAAAAGAACTTCTCATTAAATATCTTAGCATATAATGAGGCGATACCACCTATTAAAGAGGTCATTGGTAAAGGCAACGTCATAGTGAAAAGAGTTGCTTCGACAGAAAATACAGCTGATTCACAGACCAAATCCCTAGTGTAGAAAGTATTCGACAGACATTTTGAGAAGATAGGCCTAAGTTACATGGGCAATTGACACTAGGACAAGTAGAAAATTATTAGAATGGTGCCCTGTGTTAGAGTAGTGTCCGATACACCAATTAGATTGGTCATCTTTTATACTCTTGTATCTATAAAAATAATATTTTTTAAATCATATTAATAAAATAGGCAAATTTCTTTATCGTTAATTGTATATAGTAATTAGATAAAGTCTCTACACTAAACTTAGCTATAGGGTATGGTCACACATTTAATGATGATCATAGAATATACCTCAATGGCTTTGGTCTTAAATTAGTTCCAAGTCGAGGGCTTTTTGAGATGGGATATCGAATAGCCTAATAGACCACACATACAATGTATACTCGCATGAGGAGGATGTCTCCCTCTACGTATATTCGCATAATAACGCTAGTGCATATATGCGGGTGCTTGTTAGGGAACAAGTACACTGAACAGACCCACTAGAAATTTTTATTTGGAAATGTTGTTTGTTGAAATAAGAATTTTCATGTTACAATAGTATACGATTAGTTCTTAGACTTGAGGCACCATGGTAGCCTTGTGCATGTCGTGTTTCATTTTGATGTATCTACTAATAGCCTGACAATTACAAAAGGGGTACGTTGGAAGTTGCATTGATATGTATGGAGGTTAATGAGTGGCCAACAAAGGATTCATCACTTGTCTAGCAAAATAAGTGAATCTCCTATGTTTTCGTAGTTCATAACTCAGAAGTCATTGGCTAAGGCGGGATGAATGTTAAACAGGAGTTTTCTAACAATTTGTCATGAGCCATTAAAACTTGAAAAAGAATCATAGTTATTTAGAAATTTGGGTTTCAACTATTAATCCATGCCCTAGACTGAATCGGGAGATTAGTCGACGAAAGGACCTTACGTGCATGATATTTGTAAATGAAATCGATTCACTCGCTATTTCACCTAAGTCTAAGTAGTTATGATACACTTTCTAGGTATTTTCGATGCCTTGTGAGGTTTTTGAAATTAAGGAGTTAATTTCAAGCGGATTAATTAATTGGATTAATTAATCGAAATAATTATTATTCATAAGTTGCAAATATTGCAAGCACACTACTAGCATAGTTATGAACCAAAAGGGTCATACATAATTTGAGATGGAATATTTTTAACTTAGGAATTAATCTAAGGAGTCGAATCTAATTATGTAATGCAGATTAATTAATTGGGACTTAAATTAATTTAAAAAGTTAAATTAATTATTTAATTAAATAATTAGATTATTTAATTAGACTTAATAAGATTAGGAAGCCTAATTGGAGTGTAACATTTATTTGATTGGATCAAATTAATTATGTAGACCGTAAATTAATTTAATTATTAAATTAACTTACTCAATTAAATAATTGAATTATTTATTGGGCCTATTTTGATTAGGTGGGTTAGATAGAATTAATTAATTAAATTTGGGCAAGAATAATTAATTGGATTAATTGTGAGATTTATTTTAAGTTCAAGTCCATTTCAAAGAGGCCTGTTAGGAGAGACCCATGTGGGTTGTTGAAAAATGATGAAAACTCAAGAATTTGAAATTCTTGGGAGACTCTAAATATTTTTGGAAGATATGAAAAGGATAGAGTTGGATATTTTTAGGACAACCAAAAATCTTCCAACAATTAAAAGAAGACCAAAAATACCAAGAATGGGACTCTTGTAATTTTTGAGTCCCACTATAAAATCTATAGTGCTAAAAAATCTGGGAGATTTTGACTCTCCAATTTTCGGCCATCATAGAATTAGAGAGAGAAAAATTATTTTTATTCTACCAAAATTACATCCCTTGTCAAAATATTAATTCTTTTATCACTAGTTGATAATAAGAATTAATATTCACTTTATTCACTCCAAATCTAGGTTAGTGAATGAATCTGGATTGCTAGCAGAATTTGGATTCTATGTTCCTGCTCAACGTGTGGACTTTTTTAGAGAGAAGACATTTAGATTCCCTTTTGAATCAGAATTCAGAAAAGGGACTAGCAATCGATTGCTTCAATCCCTACGACAACCGGAGTGCATAAAGGTATAATTCAAAACTATTTTTTTATTAAACTATTGAAAATTGCAATATCGTTAAAAATCACATTGGATTCGGGGTACTGCTGTAACTATTATAGCATGTTGTTTTTAAAAAAAAATTGTTGCACTTACCCTAGGATCATGCGAACCCAACACCCTGTGCACCAGTTAGATTGGGCGTTTTTTGTACTCTTGTACTTGTAAAATAGTCTTTTACAAATCATATTAATAAAATAGGCATTCCCTTTATCTTTGATTGCATATGCTAATTTCAAGTAGATTAATTAATTTGATATAATTAATCAAAATAATTATTATTCATAAGTTGCAAGTCCACTACTAGCTTAGTTGTGAACCTAAAAGGTCACAAACAAATTCGAATGGAACATTTCTAATTTAGAAATTGATCAAAAGAATTGAATTCAATTAATTAATTTAATTTAAGTAGTTGAAAAAATTATTCAATTTAAATATATTTTTAATTGGACCTAATAAAATAAGGGAGCCCAATTGCAGTGAAATAATTAATTGATTTAGCCATAAATTACTTTATTTACTAAATTAGTTTACTCAATTAAATATTTGGATTATTTAGTTGGGCTTAATACGATTAGGTAGGATTGATGGAAATAAATTAATTGAATTTGGGCGTAATCAATCAATTAGATTAATTGATGGATTTAATTAAAATCCAAGCCCAGTTCAAAGTGGCTCATTAGGAAAGGCACTCAAGAGTTGTTGAAAAAAGATAGATGGATAAGAGAATAAGATATTCTTATTTCTTGAAATTATCTAATTTGACTAGATAATATCCCATAGTATCTTTGGAAGATACGAGAATATGTAATATCTATGTAGATAGAGTTGGAGGATTTTTAGAACATTATGAGATCAATCAAAATCATCCAATGCAACTAGGGGAGTGGGTCGAAAATTGAAGCATGAAAGCATGCAATTTTCGACAAACTCTAAAGAATAAAAGGGAGGGCCAAAAAATTTAAGTTGTGACACTTAAAATTTTCGGCCAATAAAAAAATAAGAGAGAAAAAGTTTATCCTAAAATCCATCTTCCATCTTTCCTCCTTCAATCAAATAGTTCCATTTTTTATTAAACTAGAGTATTCAACTCTTCTACCATCTGTTGGTTTAAGAATTAATACTCAGTTAAATCACTCTGATATACTAGATTAGAAAAGAAATTAGAATTGCTACTGGGGTTCCAATTCTATGTTCTTTCCTAAAGTGTAGGCTTCATTAGAGGGGAAATATATAGATCCCTGCGAACTATTTTATGTACGAGGGCTAACAATTGATTGCTTCAATTGCTTCTACAGTTGGAGTGCTCGAAAGGGATAAATCCAAAAACCCTTTACGTTTTTAGATTAGGCAATCAAAAATGCAAAAATTGATAATCACATCAAAATGGGGGTGATTCCATAGTTGATATGACATGTTGTTATGTTATTAAATTTTACATTTTTCATAGCGCACACACTGCGGTTACGTGAACCCAACATCTCTGACTCATTTGTATCTTTCAAGCTTACAATGATAACATCATTAACACTAGTTACCCCATTGGGCCTTTTGAAAAGAATGGCATATGCAATGCATATGAAGCACCACCATTCGACTTTATTTCTTATAGCTCATTATACCTACCCCATATAGCACAAAAAATCATTAATTATCCCTAAGAGAGCCTAATGTGTGACATCTTATGCACGATTTTATAGGGGGATCATGTGGAGCACTTGGGAAATGAGAAAATATAATTGGGTGTATGAGCATGGAAGATGTGAAAAGAAGTCATCACAGCCTGTGGTGATAAAAAAAAAAAGAAGTTTGGGGGTTGTGAAAGCCAAAGAACATGAAATGAAGTTGTGGCATTCATGAAAAAAGTGAGAAGAAGAAAAAAAAAAGGGTTGAAAAAGAAAATAAAGAAAAAATGCAAATCCCAAAAGAAAAATGAAAATAGGTGAAGAAGAGTCAGCGTTTACGTACAATAAATTATGCTCTCTTACTTTGCTTTATCCTTACATTTCCTTTATAGCTAATACCTCGACCTTACATTACAAGCTTATTGACCAAAGTTTGTGAGTGTCTACATAAATGGAGAAGGTGTATGAAAAGAAAGCCTATGGAAGCTCAAAAACTTATTTGAGAGTTCAAGAAAGTTATTGGTTTGCATCACTCAAACTAAAAAGCACACATGAAACTTGAAATTGACTAAGAGCTCACACACTTTCAGATTTTGTGACAAGATGAATTAGGCATGAAATTTATAATGTTACTTGATTAGTCTTTTGAGTGATTTCTAGACTTTTTTGCAATTATTAATTTGTTGAGGCATATTTTGGAAAATTAAGATGAATTATTCATAATCAAATTATGAGCTTGTATTTAGTTTGATTTATAACTTTGTTTGAGGATGAGTAAACAGTAAGTTTGGGGGCAGTTGATTAGCTCATAATTTAACATATTTTTTACACTCTCAATAGCACAAATTAGCATGCTTTGTCACACAATTGATGTAATTGTATACTACCTTTTCACAATTATTGTTTAGGTGAAAGACTGGAAGAAATGGAGTTCAATGACGAAAAATAAACCAAGTGTTGAAAAAATGGCAACTAGTGTCGCGACTCTAATAATGAAAATTTGGCAAAAGCCTCAGTTAGTTTTGCACCATGGCACACTGAGTGGCATAATAGAAAAATTCTCATGATGTTTGAGTGATAAGTGGCAGAAGGAGCAATTTGGCATCTTTCTTGTAGCACACCCATTAGATACAAATTGTTACATTGCAATCCATGTGAGATACTATGTATATATCTCACACACTCTCATATCACCGTTTTAAACACACCATACACATATATCAAAATTGAGTACATCTGTTTACAAAACCATAATAGAGCGGCTTTTTTAATAACAAAACAGAGTTTTCAAAATAAACTACAAAATAGTTCGAAGCATGGCATATGAACAAATCTTTATCCAGCTGCTTTAGAGACTCAGTCAATCTCTAAATCTGTACATTTCCACCTGCATCACATGAATCTAATGAGTTAAAGGCTCAGTAAGGTGAAACTGATGCAATAACAAATAACATATATGGACATCTCATAAATCATTAAATACATTATTCTATTTAATAACTTTCATTCATAAATCATTCTTTAGGGTCCTTGAAGTGTGGTACCTAACTAATAGCAATAGACCTGTTCATAATAATTGGCCAATAAGAGAACTAATACGGAGTTTCTATACTTGGTCTTTCAACCTCAGGTATTAGCCGTATTCTATCTCATTCATTGTGGCTTTCCTGTGCCGGTTTTTCAACCTCAAGTATTTGCCACCATTTGTTGGGTCCGTCGGTCCCTCTCACGTCCCTTGTCTACCCGACCATCAATCAAGTACCATACTTCTTTTTCAAAAACTTCATTATATCCTTAATAGTATCATGTTTCATAAACCATAAATGCATCAAACATTACATCATTTCACAAATAATAACAATTATATTAAAATATGAACAACATTATATGATTCTTGTGATACAACAAATGAAAATTTCAACTTACCTCAAGTCCACTTTGTGCTAAGTAAAAAGGTCAATCTCTTTGGAAGATAAGATGTGTTAAAAGCCTGACATAATCAAATCATGTACCATTTAGTATCATTTTTATAAATCATTTAGTCTATTCTAATTAAAATCATATACACTTTTCAATATTTTGTAAACAATTCCATATCAATTACATAACCTTAAAAACAATGCATACTCCATATTTTACTACTAATTCAAGACATTAAACATTAGGGCAGCCATTAAATAACTAATAATTCAAACATAATTATTAGGGCAACCCACAAAACATGAACACAATCCGAATTAAAATGACGTAAACTTGGTTCTAACTTAAATTGATTCTAACCTTCAATTAAGCAAACTAATTGCTATTGTTCACAATCATTTGTAGGCACCTTCAAACATAATATTAGTATTACAAAATCAATAGAAATAAGTAAATTAAACAATTTCACAAGACTATCAATTTTGCTAAAAACTAGCTTAACTAGCTTGGTTTTGGCTTCAAGTGTAACCTACTTAAGTTTTCAATCATACAAAAATATACTAAAACATGTAACCATCCAAGATACTATAAATTCATCATAAGAAACATTGAAAAAAAATATACCTTGATTAAGTTGGAATTAAGCTTCAAAATCAACGATTTTCAAGCTTAAAAGGGTGGAGACTTGTTCTAGTTTGTGTTCTATGGATTCCTATGGATTGAATTCAATTTTTTGTGAGTATGAGAGTGTAGAAATTTGGGAGAAACTTAGAAGAATAAGGGCTGGTCGTTTTTGAGGTGCTTTCACAAGAAATATAGATGAAAATAATTTTTTTGACCATTCAAAAAGAGGTAAGTGGAGGGTTATGATTGGTTGCATCATGCTTGGTGTCTTCTCATGCCAAAAGCCACGTTTATGGGCTAGGGAGATGACAAAAATTGATACTTTGGTGTTATAATCAAGTGCAATGCGGTTTAGAATGATTCCATGCAACCTAGTCAACCAACCAATCAAATTGCACAATTTTGCATACTTTTAGTTCTTAGCCAAATGTAACATATTTCAAGTAAATATTTAGGCAATTAATCACTTTAGCATATAACTAGTATGGAGTAATATAAATAATTCATTTTGTTGCCACTCAACACATCAATCTTCCTTAACCGAGATACCGAGCTTTTCACTGCAAAAAGGCACTTAATGAATATGTTGAATCAAGAAACGAAAGTTTGATCTGATATTTCATGTACTAATGCATGTTAAAGCATAACTGGAGCATATAGTAACAATTATTCATGCTCGTGCAATAATGCTATTTGTTTGCCATAATGTGATAATGCGTATAGATTAGATGCATATTGATGAAAAATGTTTATTATTGGCTATGTAGGAGAGAATTGAGAATTGGGCATTACAATCCTTCCTTCCTTATAAAATTTTCATCCTCAAAATTTGACATACCAAATAATTCCGGATATTTGCTCTGCATTTCTTCTTCTCTTTCCCATGTGGCCTCTTCAAGTCGAATCCTTTTCGTTCTCAACTCTTTTTCCTTATGATCTAGAATTTGCACTGGTTTCTCTGCATAGGCTAAATCAGGAGTCAATTCCAATGATTCATGACTCAACACATGAGAGGGGTTTGAAATGTACTTTCTCAACATAGACACATGGAACACATTGTGAACACTAGATAATGACGGAGGTAAAGCCACTCTATAAGCTTTATCACCAACTCTTTCAAGAATCTCGAATGGGCCGACATACCTTGGGCTTAGTTTTCCTTTCTTTCCAAATCTCATGACACCTTTCATGGGAGCTACTTTTAAGAATATATGATCTCCAACAACAAACTCTAGATCTTTTCTCTGTTTATCTGCATAACTTTTCTACCTACTTTGTGCGATCTTCATTCTCTCTCGTATCTTCTCCACTACCATAGAAGTATGTTGAACTATTTCTGGACCAAGTAGGCTTTGTTCTCCAACTTTATCCTAATAAACTGGAGATCTACATTTCCTTCCATACAACGCTTCATAAGGTGCCATTCCAATTGTTGATTGGTAGCTATTATTATAAGTAAACTCCACTAATGGAAGCTTAGCATCCCAACTCCCTTGAAAATCTAGCACACAAGCTCTTAACATATTCTCTAATATTTGAATAACCCTTTCTGATTGTCCATCACTTTGTGGATGAAATGTTGTACTAAATGCAAGTTTTGTTCCCATGGCACTGTGTAAGCTCTTCCAAAATGTAGATATAAATTTAGGATCTCTATCGGATACTATTGAAACTGGCACCCCATATAACCTGACTATCTCTTTAATATATTGTTGAGCATACTGGTCCATATTGTATGTGGATTTCACTGGAAGAAAATAGGTTGATTTAGTTAATCTATCAACAATCACCCATATGGAATTATACCCCTTTTGTGTTCTAGGTAATCTAGCACAAAGTCTATTATAATATGCTCCCATTTCTACTCTGGAATTAACAAAGGCTTCAACCACCCTGATAGTCTTTCATGTTCAATCTTAACTTGTTGACAAGTTAGACATTCAGCCACAAATTTTGCTATATCTCTCTTCATTTTAGGCCACCAATAATGTTGTTGTAAGTCCTTATACATTTTTGTGCTACCTGGGTGTACCGAGTAAGGAGTAGTATGAGTTTCTTCTAAAATATCTGCTTTCATGGCCTTGTCAAATGGCACACACAGTCTCCCTTTATATCTAATAATCCCATCATTAGTAACAGAGAAGTCTGACCTCTTTCCAGCTTCAATCATTCTTTTCAATGCATGTCCATCTTTTGACCTTCTCTAATTCTATCTTGAAGTGCAGGTCTCAACACTAAGACTGACAATGAACACTTTTTCCCTTTAGGTACAATTTTGAGCTCTAATCTCTGCAAATCCAGTAATATTGACTTTTGTATAACAAAAAGAGAAGACGTGGATTTTCTGCTCAATGCATCTGCAACCATATTTGCTTTACTAGGATGATAGTTGATCACACAATCATAATCCTTCACGAGTTCTAACCATCTTCTTTGTCTCATATTCAGTTCTTTTTGAGTAAAGAAGTACTTCAAACTCTTATGATCTGTGTATATCTCACACTTCTCACCATACAAATAATGTCTCCAAATTTTCAAGGCAAAAACCACAGCAGCAAGTTCCAAATCATAGGTTGGATAATTCTTTTCATATTCCTTCAATTGCCTTGAAGCATAGGTAATAACCTTTCCATTTTGCATCAAAACAACACCCAAACCATTTTTTGAAGCGTCGCTATACACCACGAATTCACCAATTCCAGTTGGAATGGTAAGAACAGGAGCTTTAGTTAATTTATGTTTCAGTTCTTGAAAAATTATTTCACAAGCATCGATCCACAAGAACTTCACATTCTTTCTTGTCAACATTGTAATTAGAGTTGCTATCTTTGAAAACCCCTGAACAAATCATTGATAGTACCCTGCTAATCCCAAGAAACTCCTTACTTCTTATACATTTGTTGGTGTTGGCCACTTAATGATAGCTTCCATCTTGCCCGGATCAACAGAAATACCATCCTTGGATACTACATGACCTAGGAATACCACTTGTTCAACACTTCTTAAATTTAGCATACAACTATTTTTCCTTAAGAACTTACAGCACAATCTTCAAATATTCTTTGTGCTCTTCTTTATCCCGTGAATAAATTAGGATACCATCAATAAACACAATCATAAATTTATCAAAATATTGCTTGAACACCCTATTCATTAGATCCATAAAAGTTGCAGGGGCATTAGATCAAATAGCTCATGCATTAAGGTAATCATGATATTGTCTTACTATTTGCAAATTATCTCTTAACACCAACACTTGTTTATAGGATCAAGTATATATACACATCTTTGTCTGCAACAAATCAAGATTTCATGTTAGTGGTTGGTGTAGTAAAACTAAATGTCTAGCTAAATGAACCTAAGTATTTATTATTTCATTAGTGATACATAAATCAAGAATCACCAAGTAAGGTTTAGAACAAAAATTAAAATAATAATACAACATACTTAAACATTATCTACCTTTATAACTGTTCATCTTCTCCATCAAGAGATTCACCCTTTCTCCTCAACTAAATGAAATTCAAAAAGATATAATGAAAGTAGAAAATATTAAAAATAGAAGAAAAATTAGAGAGTACATTTCTATTACTACTAGAAATCTTAGCCTAAAGAAAGATAACAATAAAACTTTTTCCCCTCTACCCCCCTCCCCGCACTCTTACAAGTTTAATTCATGGCCTATCTATAGTGCTTGGAGTATTATAGAGGCCAAACATATATAATGGAGGAGTTAAGCAATCAAGTGTTATACTAGTTGTCAAGAGTTGGTAAGTTGTTATACCAAATCCTCTGAATTTTCTCCTACCCGAATGAATTGAATTTTAAGGCCGGATACAACTAGAATTTGATGATGGGTAAAGAATAAACATTGTAGATCATTCTTTGTGGATATATTTTCATATATCATTTGTCAAACTTGGCTACAAGATGACGGAAATATGATCAAAGTACCGAATCAATTTCAAGAGCCATCCTTCAACTTCAGCAGCACAATGCAACATGTTTATTGATCATTTTGACATAGTTTCTCACCATTTTGTCTTCAGAAAACTTTTTTAATACCTCTTCGTTATAACATTTCCAAATTGTAGCCCAAAATCAATTTTATTTTAAGAGATATGACCTAATTGGTAAAATAGGTCAGGATTGTGCTTAACTTTGATCCGAATTTTTGGTGATCCATTTTGTATAGTCACTTGTAATCCAACTTCTTTGATCCTTACACATTTGTTATGGTATCTAAAATATCCTTGACCTTGTAGATGAATGACATATCAATCTATAGCCTCAAGAATTAACCCAAAACCATTTCGGAATCAAAAGTTACGCCAATTTCTCTAAAACTTGCACAAAAGAAGATAAACTTTTTTAATCTCATTTTTTATGTTGATTTCCCATTTTATTCCTAAAACATAAAAATGCTTTAATTGGGAGTTATAATGACAATTCAAAGTGAAAATAATTTTATAAATCCTAATTAATTATATACTTTCAAATGTTCATCACGTCCCCTAACCATCTTATTACTAGTCCCTAGTAATTATAGCTTAATGAAATGCAATACAAATAAAAAGGAACATGACATGATAATCAAAATTTAAAAGAAACCTGTAAAATAGTCTAACAATCTTAAATAATCATTTGTTAGAGATCACAAATGCTATCGAGATTTTTTTTTCTTTTTTTTTTAATTTCCAAAATATGTTGTTCTTATGTGCACTAAAGTCAACCTTTTATTTCACAAACCAAGATACATATAAATTCAAAATCAATCATGAAAAAGCCTCAATTCCATATTGTCACAGGTAAGTATTTGCCATTTAAGTACGTAAAGTGTTCACTTATGGAGTTGGAAAATATTTAAAACACTCAAAAAATGGCTAAAATGATTTAGGACAAGCATTCAAACTAAAATTGAGCATAAGATAGGTAGTCACAAAATTTGAAATACCTAGTCTGTCTTACCAAAATATGCCTCGAAATTTCATTGGTTAACTTGAAAATGAAATGGTGAATTTTATTTTATTTTTTAGTTTAGTTTTTTTTTAATTTTGTTTTGTTTTATTTTGTTTTATTTTTTGTTTTTTTTGTTATTTGTTATTTTATTTTATTTTTGTACAACATGACTCACACGATAACAAAAGATCAAAAGAAGAATTTATAATTATACTCACATCATTAGCTACAAAGCGAAATATTTCAATAGAAATAGATAACTACACAGTTTTACCCAATTCATTTCTCCACATGCAAGGTAGACATAATTAAGCATCTCAAATTACAACAAAACTAATTCAAATGATCAATTAAAGTTTAGAATGCTTGTTTTCTCAAACTCTCCACTTATTCACAAAAGATGTGCGAATATTAAATAGTAAACACTTTAACATGGTCGGAATTTTCAGTTATATGTATCGCAACCAATCTTTCTATAAGGCTTAGGATGTGCACAAGACTATTTTTTTTTATTTTTTTTATTTTTTTCAAGATAGTACCCTTGGATTCTAACAAAAAATAGGATTGCAATTGTATTTTGATAATTCATAAAAATTCAGTTAAAAACTTCACAAAAATGCCATGTTATGCTAAAAAATGGGGGTGCGTCTTAAGAGAGTCAAAGGATTACCTTTTACTCTGGCCACCCTTACTTATGGTTTCAATGAACAAAAAAGAAACATACTTGATTTTTAAAAAAAAAAAACAAACTAGAAAAATACACACTAAACACATAAGATATGATATCAACTATCCCCTTCCCCAATCTAATCGAGATATTGTCCCCAATGTAAAAAATAAATAGGAAAGTAAAGTTTAAAAGATATCACTTGAAATGTGACTTATTAAAAAAATAAATTGAAAACAACACAAAACACACACTATTAGTTGAAACCATTACGGATAAATTTCACAAGCTGAGGTTTATATTCATTTGTGTTTTCGACCACTGTCCTTGTTGTACCAATCCACACAAGCCAAGGCTGGATTTGGTTCTGGTATATATGTTAGAAGTTGGTCAAGTGTTCAAGCAGAAATGAGGACTCATCTTGCATATGGTGAAATAAAACTCTTTTCCATAGCATGATCTACAAAAGATAGCAAATCATCATAGAAATTATTAACATTAAGAATACCTATAGGTTTCTAGTGAATGTTGAGTTGTACCCAAGCGATAACTGAAATAACTCCTCTAGTGTACCAAAACCACCAGGTAGGGCGATGAATGCATCAGCATTATTTAACATGTTAGATATTCTATCCTAAATACGTGACACTTTTAGCTCATCTCCAATGGTCATACTTATGATATTCTGCACTGTTAAAGGTTTTGGGATAAATCCTAAAACTTTAACTTCTTCTACAAGAGCAGAAGTAGCAACAGTCTCCATTAACCCAAGACTGCCGCCCCATTACACTAAATGAATTTTTGTTTCTGCTAAAATTCTACCAAGGTTATTAGCTACCCCTATAAACTCAACATTTTTTCCTGGATTGGTTCCACAAAAGACACAAATATAGTTAAACTTGCGAGTGGAAGACCCTTCTATTTTCATTCTTTTTTTTAAGTGAGTTGTGCAAAATAGAGTGAATACGGTGCAGGGAATGCATTTATTGTACGTCTTTTTCTTTTTCCAGAATAGTTGAAACTAAGAACATACAAAATTTAAAAATTATCTACTTACACGAGAATGTACATGTAGATATGATTGTGGCTCACTTCTTCCTCTATTTTTACATCCAGTAACGACTTAATCTCCCTCTATGGGGTGAGGATATGCTTCCCATCTAATTTTCTTTTAAACTGCAAATGGGGATTTTTAATATCAGATTCCCAAGACTATAATGCTCATATTCATCCCGAAAATGATTCCATAAATCAAGAATTTCACGATGTACTAATCCATATAAATGCGTCTCAAGAGTCAATATAATGTCATCTAAAGACTTTTTACTCAGTCCATCCTTAATGAATTAAATTTTATCTTCTCAATTTTTAGAAACCATTCCTAAGGAACAACACTTTGTGTTACAAGTCCATCGAGCCCATTTGTGACAAACTTGCATTTTTTTCACCCTTTGTTTTTTTGAATATGTGATTTTACCAAAACCAGGTATGTATCCAGTAAGCAAGTTTGAAGACTCGCATGAAAATTCACCTACTACTCTTACCTTTGCTTCAATTATCCATTGTATGTCCCCTGGGATATCCTTGTGCATAAGTATCCTTAATCTTTCAATCCTGGTTTTAAAAATTTTTTAAATTGCATTTTTAGAAGAAAAAAAAGGAAATCACTTCTTGAGAGTTAGAAGAATGTCATCCATTTTGAAAAGAACAAGAAAAAAAAAGAATGCAAAAAAAGGGAAACTTTGTACAGAGATTTTAGTTGTTTGAGAAACAGATAAGTTCAACTTTAATAGCCGTGTAGTACCATTATCCTCCACTTAACTAGGGAAAAAATAAAAGAAAGAAAGCCTACAAAACAAATAAAGTTAGAGAAAATAAGTATATATACTCACACTAATCATAACAAGGGTTAGAAAAAAGAAAAAAATCCTCATGAGAAAATTCATTTTCTAGAAAAGGTTTGTGTCTTTGTCCATTTACTTTGAATACATTACCATTTCTAGGATTCTCAATGTCAATCACCCCATAAGAATATAACTCTTTTACAACAAAAGGACCACTCCATCTTGATCTCAATTTTTTAGGAAACAAATGCAATCGAGAATTATAAAGCAAAATCTTTTGACCAACGTCAAATATTTTTCTTGAAATTTTATTATCAGAAAAATATTTGATTCCTACTTTATGAATTATAGAATTCTCATATGCATCATTTCTCAATTCTTGAAGTTCATTGATTTTCAATTTGCATAATTTTAAAGCTTCATCAAGGTTTATGTTCAAGTTCGACAGGTAAATGATAAGGTTTTTCATAAACTATCCTATAAAGAGATATGTCTAATGATGTTTTGAAAGAAGTTCTAGATGCGCAAAGTGTATAGATAAGTATAAGAGATCAATCTTTACGATTTGGGTTTATTATCTTTTTCAAAATTTGTTTTATTTCCCTATTTGCAAGTTCAACTTGTCCATTTGTGTGAGCGTGATAAGGGGTTGCAAATTTATGTATGATTCCAATATGTAAATAAAACTAAATGATAATGGAAATGGTCCGATGAAGTTAATACATCAACAGTCAAAAATTTCAATCACTAAGATAGAGTGTAGGGGCATCATGTTTCGCTTTGAAATAGATCTTAACTTTTGACAATTTTCACAACTTTTGCAGATAGTATAAATATCTTTAAAAAAAGTTGGCCAATAAAATCCATATTGCAAGATCTTTGCAGCGGTTTTCTTTACCGAAAAGTGACCACCATATGCTTCTGAATGACAAAATTTAACAATATTACCTATCTTATTGTTAGGCGTTCATCTTCCAAAGATTTGATCAGGGTAATATTTGAATAGGTATGGATCATCCCCATAAAAAAAATTCACCTTAGTCAAAAACTTATTTTTCTCTTAGGAGTTCTAATATGATGACCTCTTTTCTGTCATAATAAAATTAACAATGTTAGCAAACCAAGGTAAAATAGAAACATAAAATAGTTGTTCATCAAGAAAGTATCATTAATGGGTGTGGTTTGAAATGAGTCATCACAAACAAGTCTCGATAAATGATCAGCCACCAAATTATTTACTCCTTTCTTATCTTGAATCGTAATGTTGAATTCGTGGAGTAAGATAATACACCTAATCAGTCTAGGTTTGACATCATTTTTTGACAAAAGATATTTCAAAGCGGCATGATCACTGAAAACAACAATTGTTGAGCCAACAAGATAAGATCTAAATTTGTCCAATGCTTTTTACAAGAAGTAATTCTTTCTCAGTTGTTGAATAATTTAATTGAGCACTATTTAAAGTTTTACTTGCATAGTAAATAACATAAGGTTTCTTATTTTTGTCTTTGTCCTAAAACAACTCCAACAACATAGTAACTAGCATCACACATTATTATCAAAATATAAAGCTAATCTTTATAATTGGAGCAGATGCAAGTATGCTTTTAAGCTTAACAAAAGCATTTTCACAATTTTCACTCCATTCAAAAATAGTATCTTTTGTTAGAAGATTACACAAAGGTTTAGATATTATACTAAAATCTTTGATAATTTTTTCAATAAAAACCAGCATGCCCAAAAAATAATATTACCCCCTTCACAGACTTTGGTATTGGAAAATTGGCAATTAACTCGATTTTAGATTTATCTACTTCAATACCTTTTGATAAAATAATATGTCCAAAAACAATACCAGTTGTTCCCAATTGAGTACAATATTCTTTCCTTCACACTTGACTAAAACCTTTTCTTAATTAGACAAGCAATCGTCAAATGAATTACTAAAAATAAAAAAAAAATCATCCATGAAGACTTCAAGAAAATGTTCAACCATGTCACTAAAAATACAAAGCTTGCATCGTTGGAATGTAGCTGGTGCATTACATAATCCAAAAGGCATCCTTTGACATGCAAAAGTACCAAAAGGACATGAAAAAGTTGTTTTCTCTTGACCTTCAAGTGCAATTGCAATTTGATTATATCCAGAATATCAGTAAAATTCATGTCCCACAACTCTTTCTAGGATTTGATCTACGAAGGGTAGTGGAAAATGATATTTTCTAGTAACTGAAATGAGTTTCCTATAGTCAATGCACATTCGTCAACCAGTAACAGTCCTAATAGGAATTAATTCATCATTCTTATTCTTGACTATAGTAACTCCAAATTTTTTAGGTACAACTTGAGTAGGGCTTACCCATTTCCTGTCAAAAATAGGATAAATGATTCCATTTTCTAAGCATTTAATGACTTCGTTTCTCACTACTTCTTTCATATTAGGATTTTAGCATTCGTTGCATCTCTCTAGAAGGTGTAGCATTTTTCTCTAGATAGATGTTATGTGTGCAATTTAAAGGATAACCTTTAATGTTAGCAATGGTCCATCCTAAAGCATTTTTATGTATTTTCAAAGTTTCAAACAACTTACCTTCTTAGGATGCATCAAGTATGGAAGACATTATTATTGGAAAAGTCTCATTCTTACCTATTAACCGCCTCTTTGAGCATGCAGGAAAAAGGTAAGTTTCTAGCTCAACCTCAACCTAATCCTTCCACTCAGTGTGATGTTTCTTCTTTATGTGAAAATTTAATTGAGGAGGCCAATTCGGTCACAATTCTTCAAAATGGAAAAGTTGTTGACAAGACTATGCATTCCAGGGAGAAAATTTCTAATCCACCTTCTGAAATGAAGAATGAAAATAGTCTTCATGATGATGGTAAGTTTAATGAAGGTGAGTTTGAAAATAATGAAAAAGAAAAATACCCACCTCTAGCTCATTTAATTCAAAGATTGCAATCAACTCAGAAATTGAACTCAAATTTTGAAATCTTTGAACTTTTTCAACAAGTTAAGATTAATATTCCAATGTTAGATATAATCAAACAAATTCCTTCTTATGCCAAATTTTTGAAAGATTTGTGTACAATCAAAAGAAAACATCATATACAAAAAAGTCATTTTTAACTAAAAGTGTTAGTTATTCAACAATTCACTCCACTCAAATACAAAGACCCAGGTTGCCCAACCATTTCATGTACCATAGAAAACACTAGAATAGAGCTTGCTTTGCCTGATCTTAGTGCTAGTGTAAATCTTCTACCTTTCTTAGTTTATAAACAATTAGATTTAGGAGAACTTAAAACAACTTTCGTTGTACTCTAACTAGCTGACCGTTCGATTAAAGGGAGTAGTAAAAGATGTGTTGGTATAAATTGATAAGTTTTACTTTCCAATGAATTTCATTATTTTGGACACAAAGCTTGTTGCTTATACACATACACAGATTTCTATCATTTAGGTTGTCCTATTCTTGCAACGTCAAATGCTCTGATTAATTATAGTAGTGGTATTTTGAAGTTATCTTTTAAAAATATGACTTCAGAACTAAATATGTTTAATGTTTGTAAGCAACCTACTAAAGATGTGAAAGTACATAAAGTGGATTCAATCGAGGAACTTGTTCATGAATATTTTACAACCACTAACTCTTTAGATCCTTTTGAGACTTGTTTTGAAAGTTGAAAGTATTTGTAAAAAGACACTCTAATACTCTCTCTGAATTGTCGCAGGTACAAGAAAAATATTTTTGGAAGCCAAGGTTTTAAGAACTTTCATAATCAACAGTACAATCTGTTCTATCAAGTATTAAAATTCCCGTAATTAATTTGAAACCTTTGTCATTTGATTTAAAATACTCTTTGAAAGTGTGTTTTTGATCTTATTGATGGCTTGTGAATTTTGATTATTGATATTTGTTTGTTCATGCATAAATGCTAGCAAAGTCTTCTCAAGGGATTTTAGTATGTGCAGCTGGATAAGAAGAAAAGTTTGGTGGCTTTTGTGAATATGGCGATTGAGATGATTTTTCCATTATAGATTGTAAGTTTAAGAATATGGAGAATGAAAAGGCTTTTGTGAATATGGCGATTGAGATGATTTTTCCATTATAGATTGTAAGTTTAAGAATATGGAGAATGAAAAGGCTTTTTGAATGTGTTCATAAATTTTGCTTATACTGGAATGTTTGGACATTCATTGGTGGAGTACCCCATAAGTTCACAATTGCTACAAACTTCTTTTTTTTGCACAGATTTGATTTTCTTTACTTTTTTAAGTTCCATGGCTTCAACTTTTCTTATTAAACTAGCAATCCTAGCATTTAGATCATCTTTTTGACTAAGGTAATATTTTCTTTATTACTATTAACAAGATTAGATCTAATAGAACCTTCAGAAGAATTAACACTATACCATGATTGAGAGTTTTCTGCTAAATGGTCTTGATATTCTAATGCTTCATCAGGTTCTTTATCAAGAAACTCACCATTACACATTGTTTCAATAAATTATTTTGTTTCAGGAGTTAAACCTTCATAAAAAAAACTAATTAAGCGCTATTTTTCAATACTATGATGTGGGCATGAATTCAACAAATCTTTAAATCTTTCCCAACATTGAAAGAAAGCTTCATTAGAATTTTGAGAGAAGTTTTGGATTTGTCTTTTCAAAGCATTAGTTTTATGAGTTGGAAATAACTTGTTAAAAAATTCAGCTTGCATTTCTTGCTAAGTGCCAATTGACCTAGGTTTTAAAGAATTAAGCCAAGTTTTTACTTTATCTTTTAAAGAAAAAATAAATAATTTGAGCTTAACAATCTCATTTGTACAAGTTTGATGACCAAAGTGGCATATACTTTATCAAATTCTTTTAGATGCAAGTAAGGGCTTTCAGAGTCTAAACCATGGAAATTAGAAAGTAAAGGGATCATACCTGGCTTGAATCGAAAGTTATTTACATTCAGAGAAAAAATGAAACAAGAAGGAGAATATTTTCGAGGAGGTTGCAAGTAATAACGCATAGCACGCACCTGTTGATTCTCATTTTCAGCCATGGTGGAAGTGTGTGGAGGTGACTCAAACAATGTTTCAGAATTATTTCTAACTAAATGTCGAGAATTATGACTATGATACCATATGACCATATAATCATAAAGAAAATTGTGGTGATTCTTGATTTAGGTATCACTAATGGCACAAAAAATACTTATGTTCATTTATATAAACGTTTGGTTTTACTATACCAACCGCTAATGTGAAACCTTGATTTGTTGTAGACAAAGGTATGCATAAATACTTGATCCCATAAACAAGTGTTGGTGTTAAGAGATAATTTTCAAATATTAAGACAATATCATGATTACCTTAATGCATGAGCTATTTGACAACATATTCCCAGGCTTTATGTGATTTAGAATAAAAAAAAATAATGTATGTTATAACTAAAAAACTAAATAATAAAAGAATTGAGGACTAGGGATCCGCTCTTGAGTTTTGAACAGAGGAACAATTATTTATTCTTTTTACATCTTTTAATTGCCACTATTGGAATCCATATAGGTTTAGATCAAAATTAAAACAATAATACAACACTTAAACATTATCTACCTTTATAACCGTTCATCTTCCTCCATCAAGTGGTTAACCTTTTTCCCTCAGCTAAATAAAATTCAAAAAGACATAATAAAAGTAGAAAATACTAAAAGTAGAAGAGAAACTATAGAATACATTTCTATTACTACTAGAAAACGTACATTACTACTAGAAATCTTAGCCCAAATAAAGATGACAATAAAACTTTCTTTTCTCCTCTACCACCCATTCTTACAAGCTTAATACATGGTCTATTTATGGTGCTTGAAGTATGCTAGAGGAAAAACATATAATGGAGGATTTAAACAATCAAGTGCTATGCTAGTTATCAAGAGTTGGTAAGTTGTTACACCAAATCCTCTAAATTTTCACCAACCCAATTGAATTGAATTTTCAGGCCGGATGCATCCAAAATTTGATGATAGCTAAATAATAAATTGTATATATTTCTTTTAGGATATATTTTCAAATGTCATTTGTCAAATTTGGCTGCAGGATGAGGGAGATATGGTCAAATTATCGAATCATGTTCAAGAGTCATCCTTCAACATCAGTAGCATATTGCAACATGTTTATTTATCATTTTGACACATTTTCTCACCATTATATCTTCTGAAAACTTTTTTATATATCTCTTCTGTATAACATATCCAAATGTCAAGCCAAAATTAATTTTGGTTTAATAGATATAACCCAATTGATAAAATAGGTCAGGATTGGGCTTAACTCTGATCCGAATTTTTGGTGATCCATTTTGTATAGCCACTTGTAATCCAACTTCTTTGATCCTTACACACTTAGTATGGGATCCAAAGTTTGCATGAACTTGTAGATGAATGACTTACTAATCCATAACCTTAAAAATTAACCCAAAACCATTTTGGAATCAAAAGTTACGCTAGTTTCTCTAAAACCTGAACAAAAGAAGATAAAACTTTTTAATCTCATTTTTTTATATTGATTTTTCATTTTAGTCCTAAAACACAAAAAATGCTTTAATTGGGAGTTTTAATGACAATTTCAAAGTAAAAATAATTATACAAATCCTAATTAGTTGTACATTTTTAAATGTTCATCAAAGATCCAAATTTAACCATTGTAAGGTACATAGTGTAATATCCAAGCCTCACACTACTCACTTAGCCAATATGATTCATGCACTACATGCTACTTATATGCTAATTTGCATTAACATCTACATCGCATCTTTTATAGCATTCTTAATCATTACTTGATATTAGTGGTTGAGATCCTACAACCTAATTAAGTAATTCTATATTTATTGTTTGTCAAATGATGTAATGTTTGATGCATTTATGGTTTATGAAGTATGATACTATTAAGAATATAATGAGATTTTTGAAAATGAAGTATGGTACTTGATGGATGGTTGGGTAGACAAAGGACGTGTGAGGGACCGGCGGACCCAATAAATGGTGGAAAATACTTGAGGTTGAAAAACCGGTATAGGAAAGCTATAATGAATGAGATAGAATATGGCTAATATGTGAGGTTAAAAGACCAAGTATGGAAACCCCGTATTAGTTCTCTTGTTGGTCAATTATTATGAACAGGTTCCAAAAACTACGGTCTATCGCTATTAGTTATGTACCACACTTTAAGGGCCCTAAAGAATGATTTATGAATGAAAGTTATTAAATAGAATAATGCATTTAATGATTTATGAGATGTGCATATATGTTATTTATTATTACATCAGTTTCATCTTACTAAGCCTTTCGCTCATTAGATTCATGTGATGCAGGTGGAAATATACAGGTTTAGAGGTTGACTGAGTCTCTAGAGCGGCCGGATAGAGATTTGTTCATATGCCATGCTTCGAACTGTTTTGTAGTTTATTTTGTAAACTCTATTTTATTTTTAAATAAGCCGCTCTGTTATGGTTTTATAAACAGATGTACTCAGTTTTGATATATGTATATGGTGTGTTTAAAACGATTCAAGTTCTTTCTCTTATAGCTAAAAATGAGAACTTTTATTAAAATTATAACTCTAATATTGATGAAAAATTAACATTTCTTGACTTAACTATATTAGCTTGTTTAGGCTCTGCAGTTAGGTTAAGGGGTTACAGCATCACAATCATAAGAGTTTTACGTTGGGTGTAACATCTTCATGTATGGAGGTTAATCAGTGGCCAACAAATGATCCATCACCTATCTAGATGAATAGGTGAATCTTCTGTGTTCTATCGTACATGACTCCAAAATCCTTGGCCAATGTTGGATGAAAATTGGACGATGGGTTTTCTAATTATTCATCATCGAGTCAAGCTACTAGGAATGGATGCATAGTTATTGAGCTATTGGAGTTTGGACTATTAATCCAAGCCCTTGGCTCAATCAGGAGATAAGATGATAGAAAGGACCGTACTTGTATGGTATTCACAATTAGAATAGGTTCGTACTTTATTTGAGATTAGGAGTCATGATGCATTACTAGGTGCTTCCCATAATTTGTAGGTTCTTAGAATTAATGGGTTACTTCTAAGAGGATTAATTAATTAGATTAATTAATCGGAAAAAATAAATATTCAACTAAATTACAGAGTTGTGAGCCCACAACTAGTTTAAAGTGAACCTAAGGGGTCATAGACATTAAGTTGGAAAGAGTACACTTCCAGTTAGAATATATCTAAGGGTTGAGTCAAATTAATTAATGGAGATTAATTAATTTTAGGGCTCAAATTGATTTAAAGAATTAAATCAATTTATCTGATTAAAATAATATGATTATATAATTGAACCTAATAAGATTAGGGAGCCCATGTAGAGCTAATTAATTATTATGATCAATTAATTAAGTAGCGATTTATCCAATTAAATAATATGATTATTTATTTGGACTTAATATGATTATGAGCCCCACATATGATCAAGTTAATTGATTGATATGATCAATTAATTAAATTGGGCATATCAATCAATTAAATTGGGCATATTAGATAATAAAATTATTTAATAGGTTGTAATATGATTAGAAAACCCAAGTGGAATCAATTAATTAATTGATTGGATCAATTAATTAAGTTGGGCTTATTCAATTGATGGAGATCAATTAATTGACCTTAATTAAAGTTCAAGCCCAAGCTAATGGGCTCGTAGGAGGCCCATTAGGAAGTTTAATTACAATAATTAAGCTTGTCTTCGAGTTTGACAGAAAGAAGGAATCAAATAAGAAAAAGAACAAGTGGAAACCTGGTGGGACTTGGATTGGAGGAGTCCTATATAACGACTTTCCCTAGTGGCCAATTATATTCTTGAGAGGAAAAAAGGACTAATTGATTTGGTCGCCTGTCGAAATAAGAATTTTCTTATTGTGATAGTACACGACTAGTCCTCGAACTTGAGGCACCATGGTAGTCTTGTGTATATCCTGTAATATTTTGATATATCTTCTGATTGCTTGACAATCATAAAGGGTATATGTTGGATGTTGGACTAGTGTGCATGGAGGTTTATGAGTGGCCAATATAGAATCCGTCACTTGTTAATGACAAGTGAATCTCCTATATTTTCATAGTTCATGACTCGAAGACCTTGGACAAGGAAGGATGAATATTGATTCATCAATAGTCATTGGAACTTGAAATAGAATCATAGTTATTGAATTAATTAGGGTTTCAACTCATAATTCATACTTTAGATTCAATCGGGAGATTAGATGACGGAAGGACCATATGTGTATAGCACTCGTAACATAAATAGGTTTACTCATTATTTCACCTAAAACTAATTTGCCATGATTACTTGGTAGATGATTTCATGGATAGTGAGGTTTTTGGAATTAAGGAGTTAACCCCAAGTGAATTAATTAATTAAATTAATTAATCAGAATAATTGTTATTTATAAATTGTAAGTATTACAAGCCCACTACAAGTTTAGTTGTGAAACAAAATGGTCACACACTATAATGGAAGGAACCATTTCTTAAACCATAAAATGATCCAATTAGTTGGATCCAAATAATAAATAGGGATTAATTAGTTATGGTTTTAATTTAATTCAAATATTCAATTAAATATTCAATTAAATAATTAGATCATTTAATTAAACTAATTTAATTAGGAAGACTAATGGAGTGAAATAATTAATTGATAGGATTAGTTAATTAATTAAAGACTAAATTAATTTAATTATTAAATTAATCTAGCCAATTAAATAGTTAGATTATTTAATTGGGCTTGATGGAATTAATTGATTTGAACAATTGAGTGAATTTGGGCCTAGTCAATTAATTGAGAATTAATTAATGGACTTATAATTGGATTAAAAGTCCAAGCCCAAATATTTAATTTATAGCCCATTCGTAGAGGCACATCAAGTAAATATTTAGAAGATTTAAAAGATGGAGGACCTTTTTGCAAATATCCAAAAGAATGATTATCATCCAATTTTGTAAGGGGTTGAAGATTTTGAATTGATTGAGGTTCAATCAAAATCCTCAATCAACCTTACCATAATGTAGATGGAGCATCAAGGTGTCCCACGACTCATATCCGACATAATGACGAGTCCATCCTATGAGCATTTCTATACTTTGTAGAAATCACAGCTTTCCAACAGAAGACTACCCCACAACTCATGGCCAGTGATCAAATGCGGTAGCATCATCATGTCTCTACCTTTGATAGTAGGCATGGAATGATAGGTCCTACCTAACTTGTCCAGTTTTATTTAAAATCAAAAAATTCTTATTAAGTTTTAAAAACTTAAGGGTTTTTCAAATTTCAAGACCTCATCATTTAATTACTAAGTGGGTTGTTTAATGCTTATCATCATATGTGCGCAAGTAAAAGCATTAAATAAAATCTAACATGCATCC
Organism: Paulownia fortunei; assembly: GCA_019321725.1. Classification (NCBI taxonomy): domain Eukaryota; kingdom Viridiplantae; phylum Streptophyta; class Magnoliopsida; order Lamiales; family Paulowniaceae; genus Paulownia; species Paulownia fortunei. The sequence continues at coordinate 14,641,527 of CM033106.1, forward strand.
TATGCCAAAAACGATGGGATGATCATTGCCAACCTATGTGTCCCGTTTGAGCCAATCTAAGGGTAGAAATATAAATAACTATTCTATGACATTTCATTTTGTACCCATACAATCATGGACCTTGAATCTTCTATTCTATAATATTTTCATTTAATAACCCATACAAGCATGGGCTTTAAGGCTTCGAACATCCTGTATTTACAAAATTAAAATAGAAACATCACTTTCTATAATACTCTCTCAATATAAAATTAGAATAAGAGGCTCGCAGACCCCAAAAACCCAAAGATAATTAAAAATTACATCCAATCACATTGGTCAAAGGCCCATAATCATCCCTAATTAAAACATGTAATAAACATTCAACACATGAATTTTAAATAGTGCATTTTCAAGACTTGGAGATAATTTTCTATTTTATAAAAAATAATTTCTCATCATTTTAAAATTAATAATTAATTAAAAATCAACAAAATAGAATATTTATTAAAATTGCAGGTAAACGGATTACCCAACAGCACATCGTGTGACCAAATAACAATTTGTCGCTGAGTCATACGTGCATTATCAGGCCATAACTAGCCCCTGCACGCAGTAGGCTGGTGCGCGGGCAGCCTTGGTCATGCGCAACAGTGCGCACAACAATGCGCATGCTGTGCAGCATGCATCGGTGACAATCGCCCGTGTTGCGGCTACCTTGCAACATATAGCGCGCGTAGCCCAATTGCATCGTATGCCTCGATTGTACATTTGCATCAATATTTTAACAAATTTAAAATATTTTACATGCAATTAATAAAATCAATTATGTCCAAAAACTGAAAATACAAAATCAATAGAAAACATGTTCATCATATAAACATCAAAAGCGAATCACACCAATTATTAATAACGCGAATAGTGACTCTGATACCACTATTGGGTTCACTATAACCTAGGGGGTAAGCACAGTAAAAATTAATTTTTTTAAATAAAACATGCAATAACATTTATTGCATTACCCCTGGTTTTGCAGCGATTTTAACAATCGACTTTATTAACATCTAATAAAAAGAATATAAAATAAGACAGTGATGTAATTCATTATCCTTTTTGAACTCTTTGATTTTAATGTTAGGCTTGAGGCAGTCAATTGCCGAATTATTGCAAAGTTTTCATCAAGGAGTCCACAGTCCTTCCTCTAAAGAAGTCCACAACTTGGACTAGAATAACCAAAAATAAAAAACTTGCTAGTGTTCTTTGTTTTCTTTTTCAAGCCTAGAAAGCAGTGTACATTAATCTTTTAATCCAGCCGGTGGAATCAAAGATTAAGTGTTTATTATTATTATTTTTAATCCAATTAGTGGGATAAGAATAATATACTTAGATATTTGAAGAACCGAGGAGAGGAGAAGAAAGGAGAAAGAAAAACCTTTTTTTTTCTTTTTTATTTGGTTGTAGCCGAATTTTTGAGAGAGAGGAAGTGTGGGATTTTTTCTTCAATCTTCTATTTGTATGGTGGCTACAAGAATTAGATCAAACCTCATATTAGCCTCACAAATTGATTTGGTTGTTTGGAAAGTCTAACTTTCCTAACAAACTAAATCCACATCTATCCAAAATCCCATCCTCTCTCTTCTCCTAATGGATGGCAATATAGCCTAAAATGGCCTCCATTTTTGGCCCTCTCTTTCCTCCACATTCATTAAACATATTCCATAAACTCAACCTTGATATCTAATATCAATTAAATAAGAAAAACTATTTTTCCTATTTAAGTTTTTTATTTTAATATTCCAAGTGTGTTTTTACTAATGATCCATTTTTAAGTTCATCAAGCACATTAATTAATCTAATTAATTAATTAGCCCAAATTCAATTAATTAATTAATTCACTCCAATTTGGATTCCCATTCTTATTGAGTCCAATTAAATAATCCTATTACTTAATTGGAAAATTAACTCAAATAATTTGAATTAATTTAATTAATTAATAAATTATATCCAACTCTTTGGATTAATTTTAGACTATAGGTTATTCATTTCAGATTATGTGTGACCCTTTAGGTTCACTACTGAGATAATAGTGAGCTTGCAACATTTGCAACTTATAAATAATAATTGTTTTGATTAATTAATGTAATTAATTAATCTGCTTGGAACTATCTCTTTAAATCCAAGAACCTCACTATCTATGAAAATATCTAATAAGTAATCATGGCAAACTAGTCTTAGGTGAAATAGAAAGTGATCATATTTCAATTACAAATACTATGCACGCAAGATCATTCCATCAACTAATCTCCCGATTGAGTCTAAGGTATGGATAAAAGTTGAAACCCTAATCGACTTAATAACTGTGATTCCATTTCATGTTCCAGTGACTTTTGATGAATCGATGGAAATCCTTTTTTGACATTCATCATACATTGGCCAAGGACTTTAGAATCACGAATTATGAAAAACAAAGGACACTCACACTTCTACTAGACCAGTGATGGATCGTTTATTACTCTCTTATTAACCTCTGTACGTGTAGATACAATACATAATGTAATCCCTTTGTGATTGTCAAGTAATTAGATAATATATCAAAGTAAGACATGACACATATAAGGTGACTATGGTGTCTCAAGTCAAAGGACTAGTTGTGCACTATCGTAATATAGAGATTCTTAATTCAACAAATAAATTTTCCGATTAAGAATTTTTGGCAGGTCAGTTCATTATGATTAATTTAAATAAGAAGGGCTGGATTAATTAAATTATTGTGATTAATTAAATAGGGTCTAATTAATTCTAGTGATTAAATTAATTAGATTAATTGACCTAATTAGATTAGGTAGCCTATGTTGGAATAATTAATTAATTGATGGGATCAATTAATTATAGTGGGCCTATTTAATTAATGAGATGAATTAATTTAATTGATTGGATCAATTAATTAGACTTAATTAATTAATTGGGTCTAGGTCTATTAGGTGTGGGCTTGTAGGAAGCCTATTAGAAATTCAGTAGAGATTTAACTCGTAATTAAGTTAAGGTAGAAGTCTTTTACTTGCTTTAGAAGACTTACCTTATAGGGATCAAGTATCCTTACATGATAAGGAGACTTACTTGTATGAACACTAGGTGTGAACAAAAAAAGGTTAAATAAAGAATAAGTATTCTTGTATGACAAGAAGACTTACCATGTGTGTACACTAGGTGTGAACACAAGGAAGTTGGATAAAGAAAGGAATCCATAAAGATGGAATTTGGAGGGGATATTTATATCCTCTTACACCGAAAATTAGGGGACAATTTATCCACCTTCTTAGGCATTTTCCAGCATTCTTGGCATAAAATTTCATGCTCCAACCCTACCTCTTGATGAAGAAAATTTTTTCTTCATGCAAGCAAAAAATGGACTCTTTCCTTCTCCAAAAAAGCCACTTTCTTCCCTACTCAATATTTTTTTGATTCTTACTTTTATGTGTTAAATATAGAATCAAAAAAACACTTAAAACACTTGTTGTTCTTGTTCCAAACCATGAAAACCTATTCTTAGGTTAGAATTATCAATTGAGATCCAACTAGCATATAAATGACTTCGAGTGGTGATGTGGCTACACTTAAAGGCAATCAAATTCTGCAAGTGTACGGGCCAACAAGTAATAAAGTATATAAGAATACGGATGTCGTGTCCCTAGAGAGTATTGAGCAAATAGTAAAGTACAGATAATCCAACTATATTTAACCTATTGATTTTGTGGTGATTGAATTAAAATGCAAGAATTAACAAATTAAACAAAAATAACTAAAGTCCAAAGAGATTGAGGGATTGAACGCAATACTAGGGAGAGTCAAGGCATTAGTTAGCCATTCAATATTGTTATGAATCTAGCTTAATTATGAATTGGAATGATGTGAAGTGTGTGAGAGCAAGTCTTTCTATTATAATTGGTGCTCTCTTTTGAGACGGACCAAATCTACCCTTAGTAGGCTACCGACGCCATCTCTAGCTATAGGCCATCCAACTAAGAATGCTTAGAGCTTTATGAATTCAACTAGCTTTTGATGGTCAAGTCTATGACTACCATATCTACCTATGTCTATATCTTTATAGGGGTCGGTCCATGACATATACAACCCGATCTATTGCCACAACCTTATCACTTAGCCTAATTGCAACAATTAGAAACAACTTGAAATTGGCTAAAAATCAAGAAGCATAAAACACATAGCATATGCTCATCACAATAGAAGCAACACACAATATAAACATCAACTCATAACTCCATAGAAATAACTTTCCAAGCCTAGATAAAAATAGTTTAGCTCATAATGAAATTAAACAAGCACCAAATGTTTGTTAACATCATGATCCTTACAAATTTCTCAAAACTAAACAAAACGAAAGAAGAAATTAAAGTAGAAGCTACAACCACAAAATGATTCTTCACTTCTTCTTCAAGATCTCCAATGCCCAAATGAAGCTCCTCCTCTTCTTGTATTCAATCCCCAAGCTCCTTGGTGAATGGGTAATGGGTGTTTTAGGTATGGTGTGTGAAGAAATAGGAGAAGTGTATTTTTTGGAATGGAGAGAAAGAGTGTGTGAGAATTTAGGTGTAAAGTGTGTGTGAGTAATCAATTATGTGTTGTGTTTTTTTTTGTGTTGTTCGAGAAAATATATGTAAGCATGTGTGTATCTCTCATTTGTGAGATATAATTATGTGTGTTTAGTATATCTAATAGAGGGTCACCTGGTGTGTGTGATGTATGTACTATATGTATGGTGGGGAAATGAAAAAGATGCCAAAATGAGCCTTTTTTTGCCATTTGTTAGCAAAATCCCACTAGAGAATATTTTTCTATCATGCATAGTGGAGCCACAGCTCAAAACCTTCAGTTTTGTAATTTTTGCATTGGGGCCGCAGCTTCAAACACACTGTTCATTTGGGGCCACGATCGAGAATTTCAGAGCCCCAGCTCCAAACGCATTGTTCATTGGGGCCGTAGCCTGGAATTTTAGGGTCGCGGCTCGGGCCTTTTTTTTCTTTATTTCAACCCCATTTCTTCCAATAAGGAAAAATAAGGAAAAATTGCATCAACTATAAGGCAAAAACATGTGCAATTGTGCTCATGGATGTGTTGGAAATGTCATAATTTATGAGTCTATCAACTACCCCCAAACTTACCTTTTGCTCATCCTCGAGCGAAACATAAAATCAAACTATCATAGGCTCATACTTTGATCATGAATTACTAAACTTGATAAATCAATTCAAATGCCTCATCAATCCTTATTGCACATGATTCCAAAGGTTAGTCACAAAATTAGTCGAATGACACTACAAAACTTGTGCTTCATCAATCTAGTCATGAATTGAAAATGTATGTGTATAAATTGTCAAGCTCAAGTTTCATACATGCATTTTTAGGTATGAATTTCACAACCAATGACTCTCATGATCTAAGAAAAGGAGTTCTAGGTGTTCTATAGGCTTACTTTTCATGCAACTTCTCCGCTAATATAGACACTTGCAAACTTAGATCAAAAGGACTTCAATAAGCTAGTAACGTAAGGCCTAGGTATTAGCTTACAAAGGAAGGGGAAGGATAAACAATCTAAGAGAGCATAAAGCGTTGCACATAAAATCTCACTCCCCTCCTTTTCTCTTTCCCAATTCTCTTCCTTTTTCCTTTAGGATTCATGCTCTTCTTTTTTTTTCTTTTTTCAACACTTTTTTTTCTTTTACTTCTTTTTTTTGCAATTTTTTTTCTTTTCCTTTTTCTATTTTATTTTCTACTTCTTTTTTTATCACTTCATTTCTATTTTTTTTCTTTCACAACCCCCAAACTTGTTTCTTTTCATCAACATGAGTTGTGATGGTTTTCTTGCACGTTTTCCTTACTCATACCCCTAAATGCATTCATCCATGCCCTCAACATATCTCCATATGATCCCTTGATAAGATTGTGCACAAAATGTCATACCTTAAGCTCTCTTAGGGTCAATTTTTAGTTTTTCAGGTTGTAAAGGGTAGGTATAGTGAGCTTCAAGAAATGAAGTCAAATGGTGGTCATTCACATGCATTGCACATGCCATCCTTTGAAAATCATGGTATGCTTGAAAGGCACAAATGATTCAAAGATGACCTAAATCATTTCTAAGTTTGCTAGTTATCTATGATTTCACCTCAAAAAGTAATCAAGCAAGTTCTTGAACACCACAAAATAACCAATACAACTCCTTGCTTAATATTGCAAAAACATACTCCCCAACAATGATGCCAAAAACTTGATATGGCTGCACTTAAATGCAATCAAATTCTGCAAGTGTATGGGCCAACAAGTGATAAAGTGTGTGAGTATACGGATGTCATGCCCCTAGAGAGTATGTGAGAAACTCCTAAAGTATAGATAATCCAACTATATTTAAACTATCGATGTTGTGGTGATTGAATAAAAATGCAAGAATTAACAAAATAACAAAAACAACTGAAGTCAAAGAGATTGAGGGATTGAATGCAATATTAGGGAGAGTCAAGGCATTGGTTAGCCATTCTATATTGTTATGAGCCTAGCTTAATTATGAATTAGAATGATATAAGGCGTGTGATGGTGGGTCTTCGAGATGGACCAAATCTACTCCTAGTAGGCCTTCAGCGCCATCTATAGCTATGGGTTGTCCCACTAAGAATGCTTTGAGCTTTATCAATTCCACTAGCTTTTGATGGTCAATCTATGACTACCGCATGTACCTATGCTTATATCTCTATAGGGGCCGATACATGACATATACTACCCGGTCCATTGCCACAACCTTACCTCTTGGCCTAATTGCAACAATTAGAATCAACTCATAACTCCATAGAAATGGTTTTCCAGGCCTTGACAAAAATAGTTTAGCTCATACTGAAATTAAACAAGCTCTCAGTGTTTGTCAACATCATGATCCTTACAAATTTCTCAAAACTAAACAAAATGAAAGAAGAAACTATAACCAGTAAATGATTATTCCCTTCTTCTTTAAGATCTCCAATGCCCAAATGAAGCACCTTCTCTTCTTGTCTTCAAATCCCCAAGCTCTTTGGTGAATGGGTAATATGTGTTCTAGGTGTGGTGTGTGAATAAATATGGATAAGTGTGTATTTTTTTTTGGATGGAGAGAAAGAGTGTGTGAGAATTTAGGTGTAAAGTATGTGTGAGTCATCAATTGTGTGTTGTGTGTTGTTCCAAAAAAATATGTAAGCATGTGTGTATCTCTTATTTGTGTGATGTCATTGTGTGTATATAATATATCTAATAGAAGGTCACCTAGTGTGTGTGATGTATGTACTATATCTAAGGTGTGGGAAATAAGAAAGATGCCAAAATGAGCCATTTTTCACCACTTGTCATCAAAATCCCACTTGTATGCATACATAGTGGAGCCGCGACTATAATTGTACTGTTCATTTGGGCCATGGCCTGGAATTCATAGCTATGGCTCCAAATGCACTATTCATTTGGGGCCACGACTTGGACCATTTTTTTTTCTTTATTTCAACCCCATTTCTTGCAACTTTGTACCTACACACGATTATTACAAAATAAGATAAAATTGTATCAATTGTAAAGCAAAACCATGTGTAATTGTGCTCATGGAGGTGTTGGAAATGTCGTAATTTATAGGGGCCATGCTTTGGATTCTAAGAGAATCTTTCCATGACGAGGGGTTTTGATAAACTTGGGAATTGTTTGTGGAGAGGATGATTTGGATCGTTGCACTCATCGTCTTTAACTGGAAGCAAATATGTACAACTGAGTATCAAGAAATGCACAACTGAGTAATTGTAAAAGGATTTTGGGATTTATTTTTATTACATATGATGTAATTTTTATTAATGTTATTAAAAAATTTAAATTCCACTGCATATATATTTTCCTGAACTGCATGAACCAAACAATGGTATTAGAGCTAAGGTTCGTGCATTTTTATACTTTTTGATTGCGTTTATTTAATTTATGTGATAAATTAAATACTTATATGTGTGATGGGTTTTGAATCATTGAATTTTTTTTATTTCGGATGTTGTGTTTATTATTTTCAATTGTTGAATTGATTAAACAAAACATAAATAATAAAATTAATAAATAAATAAATTGTGTAACTATCATGCGATTGATTTGTTTTAATTTTTAAAACTTGAAAGAAGTTCAAAACAGAATGAATTACCACAAGAGTTGATTTCTTGATTCAAGAATATAATTCTTGAGTTCAAGATTTCAAGTTTTGTATTCAAGAATTTGATTCTTGAATTCAAAACTTTAAGATTTGTGAAATCTTGAAACTTTTGATTAAAGAACTTCAAGATTTTGAAATCTTGAAAATATTAAATTAATGGTAATAATAAAATCAACAAAGTTGATTTCTTGATTAAGTCTTTCCAAAATTTCTTGATGAGATCAAGAAATCAAAAATTCATGATGGTGATCAAGAACGAGGCAAAAGTTGAAACTTATGCCTATTTCGTTTTAACAGGCAAGTGTTGCACTTAAATTGGTAAAATTGATTGTTAATTTTACAAAAAATTATTTTTCTTGAAAAACAAATAATCTTGGTCCCAAATTTGATAGAAATTGCATATAATGTAATCGGTAAATTTATATGCTTTCATTATCATGTGATGATTTATGTTAAGCATGCTTGTTGGATGATCATAGAGCCCAGACCAATATGATTGGTTTAATTTTATGTATGATTGGTTATTTTTGGGTTGTAATTAAAATGAGGCATGCAAATCTCGCCTTTCTCTGATTTTTATTCTAGATGGCATGCTGATACGCTACCACACTTAGTCCATTAGCTACGAGTCGTAGGACGTGTTAAGTGTTGGTAAGCTGTGACCACTACTAAGCATTGTGAATCCTATGGGGTGGACTCGTCTTTAACATTGGCCATGACTCGTGGAACATTTAGATGCTCCATCTACATGGATGTTTGATGGGTAATGCTTGACACTTAGTACCATAAAGGCTCATAAAATTAGGGTGTATGGGAAGATGAGAGGAAAAATAGCTTGAGGGTTGCATAGGGGTGCAATGGCTAATGTTGTGAGCTATCTTTTAGTTTTGTCGTATAGGCTCATAAAATTGGGGTGTATGGAAAGGTTAATTAGAACTCAAGCCCACTAGAAAATTAAATTTTCCAAATTTTCATCTAGAGGGTGATGGGATTTGAACAAAATAGTTGGAGATATTTATGATTAAAAACCAAATCATAAAATAAATATTAATTGAATGAATGCTTAAATTTTTGCCTCATATATGATAATTGTTATTGCTAGTAATTCTAGTTAGTATAATCTAAACAAACAAACAAACTTACCGGCTCAATCTATCTGAAAGGATAGATGTTTGTCACCATTGTGGATATTTAGGGCATAGAAAGAGGAAACACAAGTGTTGACTTAGTTAAATTAGAATGGGTTCTAATTCAAGTTTGGACTTTGTTGAAATCAACCATTAAAGTTGATAAATTTTTCTTGGCTATTAGATACTGGGTATGATCTTATCTTTGCAAGGGGTTGTAGAGAATGACAAGAAAATGGAGATTCAAACAAAGGACTATTCTTAAGCTTGAGATTAAAGCAAGAGTTGCATTATTTTTTTTTATAACCTAGGTTTTCAGGCCTACCCCATCTACTAAACTATCCTGGGGAAGGACGACCTTCCCCTCTAGTTCACCTTCTGGGTAAATATAGTGACACAACTTATACATGGTTGGAGTCTAACATTCAGTATGACCAACCCTTTCAGTAGACCCCCCATCAACGTTAGGGGGTAAGGACCTCCAGAGGGGCAACACAGGCGTGTCATAGCCTCTGCATCCACTAAGATTCAAATTCCAATACTCAAAGAAAATCCTCCAACCATCTCACTGTTGTGCTATGCCCGTGGGGGCAAGAGTTGCTTTATTTGCTATAGGATTGATTCACTTAACTCTAGATGAAATTATGATAATATTAGTTATTTATCTTTGCTACATTAACAAATGAACTATACAAACTCAAAATTCCATGCTATATAATCAACATAGTAATATTAGAATTAGATAATCAAAATAGTGTATACTTGTGGTAAGCTAGATTAGATCATATCTCTAAGAGTTCACAAGATTCAACATATAATTTATCACCTACATACACTCTGCACCTAAAGTCTCACACACCTTTTCTCTCCATCCAAAAACACCCATTCTTCTATATTTCTCCACACACTACACCAAAACACACACATACCCATCATCAAGGAGTGGGGAATCAAGATAAAGGGAAAAATGAGGTTCATTGTGCATTGAAGATCTTGAAGAAGAAGTGAAGAATCATTTAGTGTTTGTAGCTTCTACTTTAATTTCTTCTTTTGTGTTGTTTAGTTTTGAGAGAGTTATAAGAATCATGTTGTTGAAAAACACTTGGTACTTGTTTAATTTTAGTATGAGCTGAACTCATTTTTCCATGGCTTGGAAAGTTGTTTCTATAAATTTGTGAATTGTTGACTTATATGTGATGTGGATGATTGTTGATATGTTATGAGCATGCACTATGTTCCTAATGCTTCTTGAAATTTGGCTAGTTTTGAGATAAAATTTGTTGTTATGATTGAGACCAGAAGGTAGTGTAACAATAAGTGCTCGTGTAGAGTATGCCATATGCCATCACAATAGGAATATAGGAGTTAGCATACGCAGTAGTCATAGACTTGACCATCGAAAGCTAGAGAAAATCACAAACCCTAATGCATTATTATATATTTGAACTTGTATAGGAATATACCAGTTGCATTCTAGTAATAGGTGTGGTACATCTTGGAAAAGAGTATCACTTAAAATCAGTAGTTCCCGCTGTCACACAATTTAATGTCAATCTATTCACTAACTTGTAAAAGCTCACAAAGTAATAAAATGATAATCCAACGCCTTGGTACTTCTCCACCAAAGTCTAAATCCCCTACTTTTCTTGGTTGTTTTTGTTGCTTATTATTGTCTAGTTTTTAGTTTTCGATTCAATCAACAAAGCTTTCAATAGGTTAAATATAGTTGGATCATCTATACTTCGGTAGTTGCTCACATACTCTCTAGGGACACGACATCTGTATACTTATACACTTTATTACTTGTTAGTCCGTACACTTGCAGAATTATATTGCATTTAAGTGCAAGTCACACCAAGTTTCTAGCGTTGTTGCCATGGAGTATGTTTTTGAAATATTGAAGTTGATTGTCTAGCTGTAATTTAACTATTTTATTTGCTTTATTTTTAATTTATTATTTTTTGTTTTGTCTTTCTTAGTTTAATTCTCTTTGTGCAAGCTTTTTTGAAAGTTCTTATTTTTTATTATAGGTATTGTTGGTGTATGATCCAGTCATCTTCATGGGATCTTGTGCTTTACGACTAGAAAATAGAGAGAACTCTTCGTTTCTTGGAGAATAGATCATTATTAGACTATGTTAGACCTTCGATCAATGGGACCAATTCAAGTATTAGGAGGTTGGCAATATAAGCAAACACCTTTGAGATTAAACTAGTGATCATTCAAATGATATAAACTTCAGTGTAATATGGTGGTCTGCCTAGTGATGACCCCAGTGCCTACATCACAAACTTCTTGGAAATTTGTGTCACTTTTAAGCACAATTGAGTGACAAATGATGCTATTAAACTGAGATTGTTTCCATTTTCCTTGAGAGATGAAGCTAAGAGTTGGCTCAATTCATTGCTCATCGGATCAATTACTATATGGGATGCCATTGCACAAGCATTCCTTAGCAAGTACTTTCCACCTTCTAAAACTGCCAAAATGAGGAACGACATTACCACATTTGTGAAATTTGAGTTGGAGTCCTTGTATGATGGTTGGGAGAGGTTCAAAGATTTCTTGAGAAGGAGCCCACACCATAGTTTACCTATATAGCTTCAAGTGCAATTATTCTGCAATGGTTTGTTACCCACCAACTAAGCTATGATAGATGCAGCGACGACAGGCACAATCATAAGGAAAACTCCGAAGGAGGCATATGAATTGTTAGAAGAAATGGCTCTAATAGATACCAATGGCAAATAGATAGAAGTTTGGGAAAGAAGGCAGCAAGAGTGCACACCGTTGACACAACTCTGCCCTTTTAGCTCAAATCAAAGAATTAAACAAGAAGATTGGTAACATGAGAGTTTCGGCAACAAAGGTGCAAATCGTCGCATGTGAGTTATGTAGAGGTGGACACTATAGCACTGAGTGTCAAGTGGGGAGCTAGCCAATTATGTTTGGAATTTCATTAGGCAAGCAAACAATCCCTATTTCTAAACATACAATCCAAAATAGAGGAATCACCTAGATTTTGCATGGGGAGGTCAAAGTGGCCTAGGTACTTCTCAAGCCAATTAAAAATGGCAAGACCTTCACCACCCCGTTACCCACCCCAAGAGAAGAAATCAAATTTGGAAGAGCTTGTGGCTCAGTTCATTTCTAACACCGAAGTGAGTATCTAAAATAATGGGACAACGTTAGAGAATTTGGAAACTTAAATAGGTCAATTACAAGCATGGTTTCGGGGCTTGCTCAAGGGACATTGCCAAGTGACACGGAAAAAACCCCAATCATGTTGAGAAGTGGGAAGGAGGTAGATACTAAAGTACAAGAAGTAGAACTTCAAGAAGAAAAGGAAGACAAGCCAATATCAAAGCTTATCACTTCAGCCAAACCGGTCATCCTTAATGAGGCGATAAGTGTTCCTCCACCTTATCCTATGGCATTAAAAAAGTAAAAATAAGATGTTCAATTTTTAAAATTTCTTGAAGTCTTTAAAAAGTTGCATATTAATATTCCATTTGCCAATGCTTTACTTAAAATGCCTAGTTTTGCTAAATTCTTGAAAAATATTTTGTCAAATAAAAGGAAATTGAAGGAACATAAGATTGTGAACTTGACCGAGGAGTGTTAGGTGATTATGCAAAACAAGCTTCCTTCTAAGCTTAAGGACCCTGGGAGTTTCTCTATCCCTTGCACTATTGGTTTAGTCATATTTTCTAATGCTTTATATGATTTAGGAAAAAGTATTAAACTTATAAATTTGTCGGTTTATAGAAAGTTTGGATTAGGAGAGCCAAATCCAACATCAGTGTCACTTTAACTAGTCGATCGGTCCATCAAATATACAAAAGGTATTGTTGAGGATGTACCCGTAAAGGTAGATAAGTTTATTTTCCCGAGTGATTTCATTGTGTTAGACATGAAGTAAGATGCTAATGTGCCCCTTATTCTAGGTAGACCGTTTCTTGCAATGAGTAGAGCTCTAATTGATGTGCAACTAGGAAATTTGATACTTAGAAAAGGGAATGACCAAGTGACCTTTCATGTTTCAAAAACATTCAATTGTCTGGTAGAAATGAATTTGTATAGAAAAATTAATGCCCTTGACCCGTTGGCAAATGATCTTTTACAACAAACTAATTGTCTGGACAAAGTAGATGCATGCATTGTGAACTTTAAGAAAATGAAAAAGGTGAAATGCATGTAGATGTGAATGAAGTTTAGGGATTGAATTGTTGGGTAGAAAAGCCTAAGAGTAATCAATTAGATGCTTTTGATCCATTTGTTGTTAAACTTGTGCATAAAAATAAGTTGAATGATGCATTTGAAGAACTATTTAGAAAATTCAAAAGGAGGAGAGATGGAGGATGAAAGCTTGGTGGCTGCCCTTGTGCACTTTATGCCAAATTACCCTTTAATAAGTGTTTCAAGTGAAAACAAAATTTGTAAGCAAGCCATGACCAAGATTACAATCAACCATGCAAGGTGAGGCCCATATGGAGAGATTTATACCCCTTGATATGAGGTGATTAACGCTGATCCAAGCACTACTTGGGAGAAGCTAACAAGTGTAAGATGTTTAAATTTCATCTTACATTTTCCTAAAGAGAGGTAATAAAGTCAGGCCGATGACATAAAACCAAGCGCTTCTTGGGAGGCAACCCAACTCCTTTTGTTATTCTTGGCTTTTGAATAAATTTCTTAATTAGTTTTTGAAGCATGTTCCATTCTAGATTTGGCATGTAAGTTTTCCATTATTTTCTATTGCATTGTTTCATTTTTTGTTGATCTGTAACACCCCCATTACTACAAAACTATATATATAGTATAATTTAACATGATAGAGCCTGTGTGCATGCATTATTATTTTTTTTTTCTGCAACATATTAATAAATAATAAATATTTTCCCACTCACAGACTAATATATATACATGCAGAGGACCATAACAATCATAATATTTATATACCCGTGTACAAAAAAGTTATAAAAGTAACACATTGTACAAATCCCAAAACCTAATACAATAGACTACAAAATCAAATAAGTTAACAATCAACCCAACAGGTCGTCATCCATGTACACTGATCCTCAGAACCTGTAGGAACCCCAACAGCTTGCCCAGTAAGTCCATGGTATCAAGTATCACCAGACTCACCTACAATGCATAAACTATATGAGCTAACGCTCAGCAAGTAATGATTATGCATGTCAAAGAATAATTCACAATATCAATTCATGCATCTCAACATGCTATGCCCACAATGCAATTTTATGCATCAAAATATTTCTCTCAAAATCATTTCTTTCTTGGCCCCTGACCAACGCTACTATCCCATGCACCGAAAAAGAGCTCTGTACATCGCCATAATCCAATGGCCAATAATCATAAAAGCATGCAAATCCATGCACACTCATACGCATGCGAACATGCAAATCCATGCATGCTTCGGTGCACTAGTAGTGGTCAGTAAAACATTTTTCTTTCTCAGAATCATGCCGTGCAATGCACGATTTATCACAATGCTTGTATATGATGTATGCACGTGCCAATGCCCATGTATGTATGCTCAATGGACATGAATGACAGTAATGCATGCCCTCTGCTATGCACATATGATCAATGATATATTACATATAATCACACATTTACTATGTCTATGCATTGTAGTTGCACATGAATCTTTACTTACCTTTGATCGGTTGTGTGTTACTTCTAGGTTTCTTAAGTATTACTCCCCAACCCTAGATGTGAAACAATCTGTAAAAATACAAGATATCAATCACCATCCTCAATTAACAAGTTCATTATACCTAATGTAGTATAAAGATCTTGAATCTCAATTTAACTAAACAACCTTACCACTTAGAAACTATAACCGAATACAACCTTCTACGTACCTTTGTTCCATATCTTAAATGTATACTAACCTCACTTAATTGATGTATTATAACTCTTACAACATTTCCTAAATGTTAGGGATCAAATGCACCACATCTATGCTGGAACATGTTAATGAACCAAATGGGACAGATTCACCACTTCACATTTTCTTGCTGCCACATTAATTTGCATGATGATTTTGACACCCTTAGACATATTCATTCACTCCACAATTTTTATCACACTTATATAACATCAAAAACAAATGTAACCATGTCATTTAATGGCTAAAACTCATGGATATAGCTTCCCAAGTTCAGCTCCTTTCACAGCATACTGAAACAGATTTTTCCCACCGTGACAGTTTTACGCACTTCATGACATTAATGGTTTTGGCACCATTAAGTATATTCAATCACTCCCAATTTTCACCACACTTATATAACATATAAAAAGAGACAACCAGGTTATATCCTTCCAAAACTAATGGATTTAATACTGTAAAACAGTCCACTTCACATAGGACAGAATCTAAAATTCGATGGTGATAGTTTTGAGCATCTCTTCAATATCATGCCCTATTTCAATTTCTAACCGATGAAAATTTATTCAATACTCTTAACCATATATAAACATGTATATGATGATAATTATAGTTTTATTCAACATACCATACACTTTTGAAGCCTAAAATACAAGAAAACAGTAAGGTGACAGTTTCTGCCACAAGTATTTCCTATTAAGTGTTTGTCATCAAAAACCCTTTCTTTGTGCACCAAAGTCTAACTAAAAACTTCCTAACACTTTATAAGAGATATTGAAAGCTTATTAAAATATAAAACCATTCAGAATAATCTGAAAACCAAAGGCAAAACCGTAGATAAGTGTTACCTATGCAGATTTTGAGGTTAAACTTGATGGTAATCACTTCTCCTTTGCTTTTCTTGCTTTTATTTCAACTTGGAATCAATTTGGAGCACTTGGATACCTTAAGGTGTGTGTTTGGAAGATGAAAATGGCTGAAATGAAGGTCTGGTCGTGGCTTAAGGGTGAAGGGTTTGAGGTGTTAGCTTGAGATGTTAGCTTAAGCTTAATAAGAAAGCATGAGGTGGCAAAGCTTGAGGTGGCATGTAATGGTATAATCTGATTTTCTCTCTTATCTTGCAGCCCTAATCTTGTGTGTCTCACATATTCTTATTTGGTTGCAACCTATCTTAGTCACCATTCATTCCCATAGGTAATTCCTATGTCCGTTCATTCGATCTCCAAACCGATTGACATCCGATTCTTAAATGATTGTCTAGTTTGTTTTCTAAAATCATATGCACATATGGACCTTGTATTATGACACTTAAATCACATTATATCATGTCCAATATCCCAAGTATGTTAATCCATGGATGTATACTTTTAAACACATCGATCTAATTAAATCGAATCATATAAACTTACTAGTAAACCTTTAACACTTCCAAAATTATAACATATAACCTATGAATATCCAATATATCGACCAATCTATTCTTTTTCTTATTTAAATATAGAATTTCTTAATTAGGTTATAAGATCTCAACCACTTATATCATGTGATAGCATTAGAGGTCTAACGATTAAGAATGCTATATAAGATGCCATGTAAATGTTAATGCAAATTAGCATATAAGTAGCATGTAATGCATGAATCACATTGGCCAAGTGAGTTGTGAGAGGTTTGGGTATCACATCCTCCCCTCCTTATAAAAATTTCATCCCGAAATTTCACTTACCGAAAAAGTTCAGGATTCTTAGTTCTCATTTCATCCTCCATTTCCCAAATAGCTTCTTCTGTTGATTGACTTCTACTCTGTACTTTAACTAATGAGATATTCTCATTTTGAAGTTACTTTACATCCCTTACTAGAATCTCTATAGGTCTTTATTCATATCTCCGACCTCAATTTAGTTCTATTGGTCCCTTTTCAATAGATGATATAGATTCATGATATACTTCCTTAAAATGAACACATGAAACACATTGTGAACTCAAGACATTGATGCAAAAGGTCGAGTTTACAGACAATATTCTCAATTATCTCAGTAATGCAAAATAAATCAATGTACCTAGGATCAAGTTTGTATGTAACATCCCAAAAATTTTTTTTTGCCCAAGCCGCATAATCCATTTCATTGGAGACACCTTCAAAAAATTGATCCCCTATCATAAATTGCAACGATATTCCTCTTTAATCTGCATAACTCTAGGGTCACCTCTAACGAGTTTCCACACATTAGCAATTTGTTCTACCACTTCTATCATTTCCCAAACCATATTCAACCTAAAAGAACACCAATTTCATTTCAATAAAATGATGACCTAAATTTTCTATCATACAATGCCTCATAGAGAACTATCCCAAGTAGCCTTATCACTGTTGTGATAAGAAATTCCTCCCAAGAAATAATTTTCTCAATTGACATCAATAATCTAATGCACAATCTCTAAGCATATCTTGCAAAGCCTAATTTGTTTGTCCTGGTTGCCCATTGATGCATGGATGATCACAATACTAAAATATAATTTTGTTACCAATACCTGAAGTAAGATCTTCTAGGAAGTAGACAAAGACCTTAAATCTACATCAGAACTAATAAACCATAAAGTCTAACTGCTTCCTATACATTTGTCTTTCCATAGATTTCCATGGAATACCTAAGGTAAATTGAGAAAGAATGAGCATATTCAGATAACCTATGAACAATAACCCAATTCCATTATCATGTACAAAATTTCTGAATGCCTTCCCATTTCCACCTGAAAATAAAAGCAGAACTAAGTCATTCCAACATATGAACTTTTACATATATCCCTTTTTTTGTGGCAAACCAAATATTAACAATATATTCCATAATAGCTCGTCTAGTATCCGATATCTGTACATTTTCTTGAGATCACAAACATCATTCATACCACTAAATAAAATAAATAAAAAGGTACATGATCATACCTAAAACTTAGTCTTGTAATTTCGTATCCCTCATTTTCGCACCTCTCTCTTATTAAGTGATTATAATCACTTATCACAAAAATCTATTTAAGTGACTTTTCTACCTTTCATCTTAATCCTAACCTTTCATCGACCTTATTTTGAGCATTTGGAATTGAATCAAACAAAATTAGTCTTACCAAAATATTAATAAATAGATAATTCACCACTTACTCTAATTCATCCTCTATACAACCTTCAACTCCCATAATAGTTTATGATGTAAAATTTCTTTGAATATTAGTCTATTGAGATATTTCATTCCAATGACATCTGTTGTTATATGGATCATACAATATATTCAGTTACTAATAATATATATCCTTTCTTCAGGTTAAACTCCTTTTAAGTATATAGATATTTCAAGTACTTTGATTTTGTAATGTAACATGTAGTATTACATAAATAATCTAATTAACTCAAAGAGTATCGAGTAATTTTCTATATTATATCAAACATATACCAAAACACAATGAGATAAACCACTATACACAATAAATAACTTATATCTAAAGTTGGAGTCACTACTGAAGCTCAATTCAATTCTCTTTAAGTAATTATAAATTTCTTCCCACTTAGCGAACCATTCAAATTTCATATACCTGTATGTATGATGAAATAAAGCAATAACAACTAAGGACAAATTTTTGACTGAATACCCAATAATATCACTAACCCAAAAATTTTTCTTATTTCTATCACATTTATTGGTCTTCTCTATTTCAGTACAACCTCAAAGTTTTGAATAGTTACAAGGACACTTTCTTAAGAAAATTACTAGTACCAAAATAAATATTGTATTACATAACTGAAAGCTCGCATTTACTAAATCGAACAAATAATTTCTACTTCTTAAAGTTTGCAAGATTATATGAAAGATTAATCATATTTCTCCTCGTTGTATACTAAGATATCATCAATGAATATCATCCCAAACATACCCATATAGAATCATCAAACATATTATTCATCATGTATATCAAAATAATTAAGGCATTAGTCAACCCAATGGCACAACAAGAAATTCATAATTAATTCAAACTTAAAATTAATTTCAAGATCACAATAGCTCCTCTTAATTTATCAAATAAACCTTAATATGAAAATCTGTACTTATTACAAGTTATTACTCAATTCAGTTGCAAAAAAAAAAATACATAACCTCAAGATTCATCTTTCTTGTAGGTGAATATGAAGTGGAGCTTGTTTAGGAGAATTACTAAACCTTAATGCCTTGCCCAATATTATAACAATATCACTTAAGGTTCATCGAATTCCAATAGGTGTATATGATAAACTAAAAGAGAGATTGGATTTGTTCTTACAACTATATCCAGGATAAAATCAATTGGTTAGTCAATAGCATGCCCAAAAACTTCTTTTCAACATGTATCAAGAGATCTAAGATCACACAAATGGATTTTTAGTAAACTTTGGTCATTTCTAAAAATTCTAACACAACCCAAAGATTGATAATAACTCTTTCTTACAACTCTCTTTCACGGTAACTATAGAAAATTATAATTTGACAATCTTCCTTATTTTCTACAAATAGTAAACATTTTTCCTGCTATGGCCTCCATAAAATTTCTAAATTTTCATCACCTAGAATTTAAAAGTCTTAATAATCCTGAAATAATCCACCATGCATAATTCTCAATAAATCAATCAACACAAAAGGTTATATCATAATCCTAGCCAATATAACAAAATTAACCTACAACTCTTAAAATCTATTTAGTTGATCTTGAACCTCCAGAAGGAATTAAAATATTATAATTGACCTCATATATATATATATATATATATATATATATATCAAGTACCCTATCCAGTCTTATTACATACGTAGTAGATAATAGAGAATATGTAGCTCTAAAGATAGAATACCAACCATAAAGTTTTTACCTGTTACTACTGATGAGTCTGCCTCAACATTATTTTATACAAATCTTAAAACACATGGCCAATATTATTCATGAAATACAAAATGAATTATACAACAAATAAAACTTACTGGCATGGTTGTGCTCCACCAGTTTCAAAGGTCATGTACATGGACAGTCTACAGAACCACAAACTGGGCTCTGATACCACTCTGTAACACCCCATTACTACAAAACTATATATATAGTATATTTAACATGATAGAGCCCTGTGTGCATGCATATTATTATTTTTTCTGCAACATATTAATAAATAATAAACATTCCCACTCACAGACAAATATATATACATGTAGAGGACCCATAAAAATCATAATATTTATATACCGTGTACAGAAAAGTTATAAAAGTAACACATTGTACAAATTCCAAAACCTAATACAATAGACTACAAAATCAAATAAGTTAACAATCAACCCAACAGGTCGTCATCCATGTACACTGATCCTCAGAACCTGTAGGAAACCCAACAGCTTGCCCAGTAAGTCCATGGTATCAAGTATCACCAGACTCACCTACAATGCATAAACTATATGAGCTAACGCTCAGCAAGTAATGATTATGCATGTCAAAGAATAATTCACAATATCAAGTCATGCATCTCAAAATGCTATGCCCACAATGCAATTTTATGCATCAAAATATTTCTCTCAAAATCATTTCTTTCTTGGGCCCCTGACCAACGCTACTATCCCATGCACCGAAAAAGAGCTCTGCACATCGCCATAATCCAATGGCCAATAATCATAAAAGCATGCAAATCCATGCACACTCATACGCATGCAAATCCATGCATGCGAACCTGCAAATCCATGCATAAAACCATGCAAATCCATGCATGCTTCGGTGCACTAGTAGTGGTCAGTAAAATATTTTTCTTTCTCAGAATCATGCGTGCAATGTACGATTTATCACAATGCTTGTATATGATGTATGCACGTGCCAATGCCCATGTATGTATGCTCAATGGACATGAATGACAGTAATGCATGCCCTCTGCTATGCACATATGATCAATGATATTACATATAAATCACACATTTACTATGTCTATGCATTGTAGTTGCACATGATTCTTTACTTACCTTTGATCGGTTGTGTGTTACTTCTAGGTTTCTTAAGTATTACTCCCCAACCCTAGATGTGAAACAATCTGTAAAAATACAAGATATCAATCACCACCCTCAATTAACAAGTTCATTATACCTAATGTAGTATAAAGATCTTGAATCTCAATTTAACTAAACAACCTTACAACTTAGAAACAATAACCGAATACAACCTTCTACGTACCTTTGTTCCATATCTTAAATGTATACTAACCTCACTTAATTGATGTATTATAACTCTTACAACATTTTACTAAATGTTAGGGATCAAATGCACCACATCTATACTGGAACATGTTAATGAACTAAATGGGACAGATTCACCACTTCACATTTTCTTGCTGCCACATTAATTTGCATGACGATTTTGACACCCTCACACATATTCATTCACTCCACAATTTTTATCACACTTATATAACATCAAAAAAAATGTAACCATGTCATTTAATGGCTAAAAATCATGGATATATCTTCCCAAGTTCAGCTCTTTTCACAGCATACTGAAACAGATTTTTCCCACCATGACAGTTTTACGCACTTCATGACATTAATGGTTTTGGCACCATTAAGTATATTCAATCACTCCCAAATTTTCATCACACTTATATAAAATATAAAAAAAGACAACCAGGTTATATCCTTTCCAAAACTAATGGATTTAACACTGTAAAACAAGTCCACTTCACATAGGATAGAATCTGAAATTCGATGGTGATAGTTTTGAGCATCTTTTCAATATCATGCCCTATTTCAATTTCTAACCGATGAAAATTTATTCCAATACTCTTAACCCATATATAAACATGTATATGATGAATTATAGGTTTCATTCAACATACCATACACTTTTGAAGCCTAAAATACAAGAAAACAGTAAGGTGACAGTTTCTGCCACAAGTATTTCCTATTAAGTGTTTGTCATCAAAAACCCTTTCTTTGTGCACCAAAGTCTAACTAAAAACTTCCTAACACTTTATAAGAGATATTGAAAGCTTATTAAATAATAAAACCATTCAGAATAATCTGAAAACCAAAGGCAAAACCGTAGATAAGTGTTACCTATGCAGATTTTGAGGTTAAACTTGATGGTAATCACTTCTCCTTTGCTTTTCTTGCTTTTATTTCAACTTGGAATCAATTTGGAGCACTTGGATACCTAAGGTGTGTGTTTGGAAGATTAAAATGGCTGAAATCAAGGTCTGGTCGTGGCTTAAGGGTGAAGGGTTTGAGGTGTTAGCTTGAGATGTTAGCTTAAGCTTAATAAGAAAGCATGAGGTGGCAAAGCTTGAGGTGGCATGTAATGGTATAATCTGATTTTCTCTCTTATCTTGCAGCCCTAATCTTGTGTGTCTCACATATTCTTATTTGGTTGCAACCTATCTTAGTCACCATTCATTCCCATAGGTAATTCCTATGTTCGTTCATTCGATCTCCAAACCGATTGACATCCAATTCTTAAATGATTGTCTAGTTTGTATTTCTAAAATCATATGCACATATGGACCTTGTATTATGACACTTAAATCACATTATATCATGTCCAATATCCCAAGTATGTTAATCCATGGATGTATACTTTTAAAATACATCGATCTAATTAAATCGAATCATATAAACTTACTAGTAACACCTTTAACACTTCCAAAATTATAACATATAACCTATGAATATCCAATATATCGACCAATCTATTCTTTTTCTTATTTAAATATAGAATTTCTTAATTAGGTTATAAGATCTCAACCACTTATATCATGTGATAGCATTAGAGGTCTAACGATTAAGAATGCTATATAAGATGCCATATAAATGTTAATGCAAATTAGCATATAAGTAGCATGTAATGCATGAATCACATTGACCAAGTGAATTGTGAGAGGTTTGGGTATCACATGATCTCACCTGTGTGTATAGCCCATGTGCTTTCTGTTAGAGTAGGATGCCCAACGTCCCAATTAGATTGGGTGTATTATACTCTTTTTCTTCTGTAAAGACAATCTTATTGGGAATCATATTAATAAAAAACATTCTCTTTATCTTATTCCTTGCATCTTTTATTTCTGCACATTAGATAAAGTCCTTAGACCAATTTTAGCTACGGAGCATGGTCGCGCATATGATGGCGATCATGGAACATGCCTCTAAGGCTTTGGTCTTAACTAAGTTCTGAGTCAAGAGCTTTTTAAGATGGGACATCAAATAGCTCAATAAGACTCACACATATGATGCATGCTCGTGAGACGAGAATGTCACATTCCATTAGCATTAGCATAGAGACGCAAGTGCATGTATGTGGGTGCTTATTAGGGAACAAGTACACCGAATATGGCCTGCAAGAAATTCTTAGTTGGAGGCTTTGCGTATCGAAATAAGACTTTCTGTGTTGTGATAGTACACGACTAGTCCTCAGACTTGAGGCACGATGGTAGCCTTGTGTGCATCCTGCAGCACATTGATATATGTTCTGATTGCTTGACGATCCCAAAGGGGGTATGTTGGGTGTTGACTGGTGTGCATAGAGGTTTGTTAGTAGCCAACATAGAATTCGACACTTGTCTTTTTAAGCAAGGGAATCTCCTGTGTTTTTATAGTTCATGATTCAAAGACCTTGGCCAAGGCATGATGAATTGTGATTCATCAGGAATTATTAGAACTTGAAATGGAATCACAGTTATTGAATCATTTAGGGTTTCGATTTATAATCCATGCCCTAGATTCAATTGGGAGATTAGTTGTCGAAAGGACCTTACATGTATGGTACTCGCAACTGAACTAGGTTTGCTTGCTATTTCACCTAAGTCTAGTTTTCCATGATTACTTGCTAGATGTTTTCATAGATAGTGAGGTTCTTGAAATTAAGGAGTTAATTATAGGTGAATTAATTAATTAGAATAATTGTTATTCATAAGTTGCAAATATTTCAAGCACACTACTAGCTTAGTAGTGAACCTAAAAGGGTCACACATATTTATAGAAAGTAACATTTCTAATTTTGGGATTTTTCCAATGGTTGTATCATTTAAGAATCGGATGTCAATCGATTTGGAGATCGAATGAACGAACATAGGAATTACCTATGGTAATGAATGGTAACTAAGATAGGTTGCAACCAAATAAAAATAGGTGAGACACACAAGATTAGAGTTACAAGATAAGGGAGAAAATCAGATTTTACCACTACATGCCACCTCAAGCTTATACCACCTCATACTTATTCTTTTCAAACTAGCAACTCAACCTATTCTTCACTCTTAAGCTAATATCCATGACTTGAACTTTCTCCTGAACCATTTTAGCTTCCAAATACATAGAAAAATCTCTCTAAATAGGTCCTAAGTGACTCCAACCAAAAAAGGAGGCAAAACAAGCAAAGGGGAGGAGAAATAAACAAGTTCAAGTAGAAAATTGTTGCAAGGTGAGCTTAACCTACGGGTTTGGCATGACTTTCAGATTTATTTTGAGGTTTATTGGCTTATTAAGCTTTGAATATTATTTATCAATGTGTTAGGATGTTATTAGATCGCCGTTGGTGTACAAAGAAAGGGTTTTTGGTTGCAAATACTTGATAGAAAACACTGGTGCTAGAAACTGTCACCTTGCTGTATTCTTGTGTTTTAGGCTTCAAAAGTGTATGGTACGTTGAATAAAACCTATAGGTATCATCATATACATGTTCATGTATGAGTTAAGAGTATTGGAATAAATTTTCATCAGTTAGAAATTACAATATGACATGATAATTAAAGAGATGCTTAGAACTGTCTCCATCAAATTTCAGATTATGTCCTATGGGAAGAGGACTGGTTTTACAGCATTAAATCCATTATTTTTGGAAATAATATGCCCTTGTTGTCTCTTTTATATGTTATATAAGTGTGGTGAAAATTTGGGAGTGATTGAATATACGTAAGGGTGCCAAAACCATTAATGTCATGAAGTGCGTAAAACTGTCACGGTAGAAAAAATCTGTTTTAGTATGCTGTGAAGGGAGCTGATCTTGGGAAGCTATATCCATGAGTTTTGGCCATTCTATAACATGGTTACATTGTTTTTGGTGTTAGCTAAGTGTGATAAAAATTGGGGAGTGAAGGAATATGTCTAAGGGTGTTAAAATCATCATGCAAATTAATGTGGCAGCAAGAAAATGTGAAGTTGTGAATCTGTCCGATTTGGTTCATTAACATGTTCCAGCATAGATGTCGTGCATTTGATCCCTAACATTTAGGGAAATGTTGTAAGAGTTATAATACATCAATTGAGTGAGGTTAGTATACATTTAAGATGTGGAACAAAGGTACGTAGAAGGTTGTATTTGGTTATAGTTTCAAAGTGGTAAGGTTGTTTAATTAAATTGAGATTCAAGATCTTTATACTACATTAGGTATAATGAACTTGCTAATTGAGGATGGTGATTGATATCTTGTATTTTTACAGATTGTTTCATATCTAGGATTGGGGAGTAATACTTAAGAAACCTATAAGTAACACACAACCGATCAAAGGTAAGTAAAGATTCATTTGCAACTACAATGTATAGACATAGTAAATATGTGATTTAGATGTAATACCATAGATCATATGTGCATAGCAGAGGGCACACATTACTGTCATTCATGTCCATTGAGCATACATATATGGGCATTGGCACGTGCATGTATCATATACGAGTATTGTAATAAATCTTGCATTGCACGACATGATTCTGAGAAAGAAAAATATTTTTGCTAACCACTACAAGTGCACCGAAGCATGCATGAATTTTCATAGTTGTATGCATGCATTTGCAGGTTCGTGTGCATGAATTTGTATGCTTATATGATTATTGACCATTTGATTATAGCGATGTGCAGAGCTCTTTTCCGATGTATGGGATAGTAGCATTGGTCAGGGGCCTAAGAAATAAATGATTTTGAGAGAAATGTTTTGATGCATAGAATTGCATTGTGGGCATAGCATTTTGAGATGCATGAATTGATATTGTAGATTATTCTTTGACATGCATAATCTTTACATGCTGAACATTAGCTCATATAGTTTATGCATTGTAGGTGAGTCTGGTGATACTTGATACCATGGACTTACTAGGCAAGTTGTTGGGGTTCCTACAGGTTTTTGAGAATCAGTGTACATGAATGACAATCTGTTGGGTTGTGTTGTGGGCATATTCTAATTTTTACATTTATTATTATTATGTAAATTGCTAACTATATATAAACAGTGATTTTTTTATATACAAGGTTGTATGTGAGAAAACACTTTATTATTTCTCAAAGTGCTACATTTGACAAAAGTAAATATATATATATATATATATATATATATATACACACACATACACACACATGTGCTACCCTGTCAAAATTATTGTTATTTCAATATCTATATTCAGTATTGGGGGTGTTACAGGAGGCTGGGGCTATTATGTGTCACTTGGATGAATCCGCTTAAGAAAATCTCAATCTGAAGGAAGTAATCTTGCACAGGCGTTCACTAGTGGAGATTCTGATTTGAATGAATAATTTGGTTATGGAATCCACCATCACATAACAATTAAAGAAACAGAATGGTGGTTCTAACATTCAATCTTTACGGATCATTACTTGTTGTAGATACACTACAGAGTCTAATCCTTCTCAACATTAGTTATGATTAAACTCATTGGTTGGAATATCTGAGGAATAGGTAATTCAGACTTGCAGCAAACCTTAAAAAGAATGTGCATTAAGAATCATCCTAGGATTGTGTTGATACTTAAGCCTAAGGTGCAGCGTAATACACATAGATGTTGGGTTTGATTAGGTTTCTCAAATTGCAATAATATAATCCAGGTTTTCTCTTATGAGGCTGGCCATTTTCGAAGGT
This sequence comes from Paulownia fortunei, assembly GCA_019321725.1. Taxonomy (NCBI): domain Eukaryota; kingdom Viridiplantae; phylum Streptophyta; class Magnoliopsida; order Lamiales; family Paulowniaceae; genus Paulownia; species Paulownia fortunei. Next base: position 14,668,665 of record CM033106.1, read on the forward strand.
CATTTTAATATCATTCTTAATGCCCATGAACGCAAAAGAGGTAATGCTCCCCTATTGCGTGTGATGGAGAATTTGGAGCTTTTATTCTTGATTGTGCTTTACAGGATGCCAAGTATAAAGGTTCTCCTTTTACCTGGAGTGATGATAGGGTTTGGAGCGTCTTGATCTTATGTATACTTCTAAATGGCTTGACAATTTCCAGCAATAATGGTCACACATTCCTTAAGGAAATGTTCAGATAATCATGTATTGATTGTTAGTCTTCAGCAAAATTTGGAGAGAGCACCTGCCCTTTTTCGATTATTGAACTGCTAGATTAATCACCATAATTTTCTTTCTTCAGTCAAGGAAATTTGGGAACTTCCTTCCTCGTGTTGGGGTATTGCAAATTTGGAAAAAATGCTTTATCGAATTAAAGACCACCTTAAGTAGTTGAATAAGGCCATGTTTGGGAATATATTTGACCGGGTGAAGGCTGTGGAGGCTGATTTTGAACATAGTGAAGTCATTTTTTATGCGGATCCTTCAGGATTTAATCATATGGAAATGAAGCGGAAATATGCAATGTATGCTCAAGCATTGGCTAATGAGGGGGCTTTTTGGAAGCAAAACCCAGTCTATCGATAGGTTAATGAGGAGGAACGAAACAAAAAACAAATTCATTCTCTCATCAAAAAGAATTAGGCTAAATCCTGGATCGGTTCCATTTCTTATGAAGGTCATCTCCTCATGGATCTAGAATAGATTAAGAAATTAGGGGATGAATTTTTCTCTAAGCTCCTTATCAGCGGGTCATGTGATGTTCGTAGAGATATTGTTCAAGCTATACAACTGATTCTTTTTGTGGAGGATAAGCAACACCTTTGCGCACCTCCTTCCATGGCCGAGCTTAGAGATGTGGTCTTTAACATTCATAATGGTAGTGTGGCTGGTCCCAATAGGTTCTCTTCTCTATTTCTCTAGCATTGTTGGGATTTGTTTCTGCGGATTTACTTGAGGCTAGCATTGAATTCTTGAACGGTTATCCTATTCGCATAAGTTTTTTGGCCACCTCTATTGTTCTGATGCCTAAAATGGAGAATCCTTCTACATTGGTTGATTTTAGACCCATCAGCCTTTGTAATAATGTTAACAAGGATTTTTCAAAATTACTGGCTAACAAGCTTACAAATGTTCTGCCCTATATTAATCACAAAGTGGATTAGTTTCAGGCAGAAATATTGTAGATAACATCCTTTTGGCTTAAGAGATGTGCACGCAATTGATAACAAGTACAAGGATGGGAATATTCTAATTAAGTTAGACATGGACAAAGCTTATGATAGAATTTAGTGGGGATTTTTTTATGCTATTCTTGAGAGACTTTGGTTTCCATCTTTCTGGATCTAGTTGATTAAGAATTGCATTGAGCATGTGTGGTTTTATGTTCTCATCAATGGTTCATCAGTTGGTTTTTTCAAATCTAGTAGAGGTTTATGTCAAGGTGATCCACTTTCTCCAACTTTGTTTATTCTCGCGGCTGATCAAGAGGTCTACTCATTTAATCACATACAATCCTTGTATGCATTTTACCTCTGGAGGCCCTTTAGTCTCTTACTTAATGGGTCATTCACACTGAAATCTATTTGGACACCCTCATATTAAGAAGCATCTGCTTGCGGGAATTAGGAATCCGATTCTTTCTCTAATGTTGTAAATTGAATCGAATTTAGAACCCTTGACCCAATTAACATCTATATTTAGTTATCTCCATAATTTGAGTGGGATTGAGTTTCCTAGTAAGAATATATATCTCTAATCCCCATCCAACAGAGTATGTGTGAGTGAATGTAATTCTCCCAAAAACTCTCTTCATATCTCTCCTAAAATTTCTCTCTACGTTCTTCCTTGGAGCATCACCATAGACTCCAAAGATTTGAGGTGTGTAATTGAGTAAATAACTCTAGTAGTTATTCACCACCAATGAGAAAGATATGTTCGTGGTTCGATAAGAAGGAGGGTGGTAGATGAGCTTGACTAGGGATACGTGGATCCACAATCTGCTGCGTATAGGTATACACAATCCACATTAAATATATGAATATTTGATTTATATTATATTTTTGTTAATATACTTTCAGTGGTATCAGAACCTATAGGGCTCATTCTCGCCATTTCATTTGATTGAATTTATGGATGTGTATATGCTTTAAAAAAATAATATTTTTTTAAAAAGCATAAATTTTTTACCATACATAGATCTTAATGTGTAGATCATGTGGTTTAAAATTTGGTGAAAAATGGATGAACGGTTTGAGATAAAATTTAATTTAAAGTTTAAGACCCGTTTATTTTTGGACTCAAAATCGAATCTGTTTTTGATATTTTTGTTATGAATTTTTTATGTTATGTTATAGAGTATAAAATAGGTTGAGAAGATATAAAATTCATCAAAAATGGACTTGAAACGAGCGAGATATGATTTTTTAAATTTTTTCACAGAAATTTAATTTCTCTTGCCGAAAAATTATTTTGGTCACAGGTAGCCGGCACGCTGACATGTCACCTCCGGCTGATGTGGCATATGGCCACATAACACACGATTGTCACATAGCTGGCGCGCACATGGCGCCTATGTGGCTGCCATATGTTGTTGAAAATAAAATTTGATGGATTGCAACCATCTCCCTTGTAATTGTGAAGTAAACTACCGCTAGATTACTGCACTACTTGTTAAGTAGTTGGGTACTAGACCTATATAATAGTTTCTTATGCTATTTTTTAAAAGTTTTTTGATGTGAATAAATATTATTTTTTACCCTTTAAAAAAATAGAATTTCTTGGATTAATTCCAATAGAAATAGATTAAAATATTTTTGCGCATTAAAGTGGAAGCAAAATATTTTTATTTTTTTGCACATCACATTGCATGTAAATATATATTTGTAGGTCAAAGCTTTTTAATGTAAAAATACTTTTTGTGCATTAAGGTGCATGCAAAAATATTTTTGCGTATTGGGTGCATGAAAATATTTTTGATATTTTTGCGCATTAGGATTCATGCAAAAATATTTTTTATATGATTAATATGTCCTATATAAGTTGTATGCTTTATTAATTATATTTTTTTGATGCGAAATGATTGATATATGTTATGAATGAATGGACACTGACATTTGGGTGCTCATATAATTTGAGTGTTTATTACTTTATATTATTGCATATTTTTGTGGGAGATAATTTTTAGCAGTGGTGGTAATTCAATATCCCTATTTTTATTTTTGTCTAGTTGATGTAGTAGGTTTTGAACCAATATATTTTTTTATTATTTTCAAGGCATGTATTTATTGGGCCTTTTTTTGGGTGGCCATGTATATCAATTTTAGGGGAATATTTTTTGTTTTACCACCATGGACCAAAATTATCTCAACATGATGCACGAAATGTCAATGTCGCCCATATGGGGCTAATGTTTTATTATTCATATTGCATATTTGCATTCATAATATATGTGTGGACAAATTTGTATTTTATTCATGATTAGTAAATTTTTATTATGTCTTTTATTCAGTGGGAGATTATTACTAGCCGAAATTGCAAAATTTTCAATTTTGTTGATTATAAAGGAATAATAAATAATTTACTTTGATCTAGAATAAAATATTGGACCATTACCTATGTTTTTTGCACAATTAATTCAAAAGTCTTAGACCAACTCACCAATTTTATGTTTTAAGCTAATTAAGCATGAAAATGGGCAAGTTGTCCAATATTATCGCGACTTAGACGCTGACAATATGGTAGTGGATTAAGATTAAAATTTACGCCTTAACTTGTTTAAGCCGCAAATACAAGATTGTAAGTTGTTAAATATTATCGCGACTTAAGCGCTGACAATATACTAATGGATCAAAAATTATATTTGCGCTTTAATTTGTGTAAGCTGCAAACACGAGGAATTAATAAAAGATGTTTAGCTCTATTTTGTTATATGAGCTTGCTCACAATTAAAAAGTTCTAGTTGTCCTAAAGTTTCTTTTTGAGTTGACTTATAAATATTACTAACATGTTTTCGATAATAATTGTCTAACTTGAGGTTGATTGTTGAGAGTCAAAAAATGTACAAATAATTGTTCTTGTCCCTCATGTTGGTTAATATAAACCAACTTGGATTAGTGTTGGAAAAGGCAAAAGTAGCTTGACAAGAGCAAAAGTTAAAACTAGAACCGTAAATTTGATCCAATGAAGTGACAGGATATGTCACCTTAGTGATAAAGGCAACTAAGCATCAACAAATGTCAAGTGTAATGATGAGATTGGTCACTTCGCTTGTAATTGTACTGAAATGAAGTTTGACTACTTAAAGCTCTCTCATTTGCTGATATTCTCAATTCTCTCATTCGATGGATAGCAGAAGTTGATGAACCATAGCATGAGATTGGAGATTGAGCTGACTATTATCGAGTGTTGTGCAGCTATGTTTGTTTAAATTATGCACAAGAAGAGGCATTATGAGTTCACAGTACCACCTCAAGCTCAGCAAAGGGCATGAGCTATTTTTTCAAGCTCAACAATTGGTGTGAGCTACTCCTTGTAGATGTACAAAAGGTACTAGATTCGAAATAGTCTATTAAATTGATGCACTTATAAGACATTAGTTGCGTGAGTAGATTTGTCCATCTTTCATGTAAGAGACCTTTAATATATAGGTCATGTTTGTGATGCGATTGGCTTAAGGTAGTTTTTCTTGTACTTCTTCCATGATTTTTTGTTTTAATTATATCGTGGCATGTGAGGTTAGGAGGATGACTATATTAGCTGGAGGATGCTTTATTGGCTAACTTGCTATCACCAAACTAACATAACCCTACAACTCAATAGCTCGTTATTTATCCCAAACCAAGTGGTCGCACCTAATCAAGTATCTCTAGATCCCTTAATAAAATAAATAGAGCATGGTCGACCCACTCAAATATGTATTTATGTTCATGACTAGTCAAACACATTCTGACATAGTCGCCCGGGCTATGAACTATAGAACAAAAGTATGTTACCAACTTAGTTCTTCCTCGGCCTCTCATGCCAATTCAGCTTGGTCTTGATAACTTTTCTAGACATACTCTGATAGATCGAACCATGTACGGCCATTCAAAATATGCTAAAGTAGCGTCATCAAGCTTACACCTCATGACAAAGTCCGGAATCCCAAAGGGTACAAGAAATAATATGGGCTCACACAGTGACAAAGCAGGGACCCATTCAGTCACTTTTCCATAGAAAGTCGTCTCAAAGCACATGTAGTATGAATACATGATCTGATGGAGCTCCCACACAATTTGGCCATGTCATGCTTTAAACATCATATGAACCTAAGTCCAGTCGCTCTCCAAGCGCCTGACCTGCGCACCACCAGAAGTCACTCTCCAAAATACCTTCTTGCAGTTTGCATATTCAGCAAAGAACAAGCTTATTATGAAGTTTGGACATACTTATTCATAATCAATCAACTCTAATCTCATCTTAGCCTCTAAGCTAAGGCGACTCTTAGTTATATATATTAACCTTCCTTGCTGCTTAAAGCGTAAAGGCGATCATTCGCAAACCTCTATTATGCAACATGATCTTTAAGTCTCATCTTGCTCTCTATCACAGCTCCAGGGTAATTACCCGTGTGACAGGGTCAATCAAAGCCTGGTGACAACTCACAAATCCAGTACCAAACTCATAATGAGAATACAAATATAACTCTCCTCACCTATGCTTTCTCGCTTGGTCGCACACCTTATTTCCTGTATGAAGGGAATGATGTGAGATTGAGAAATTATATGATGATGAGATTCGAGGAGATCGAGTCAAATATGTATAAGTGTGGAAGAAAGAAAGAGGGTTATTTATCCTTTAGAGCTAGTCCTCTAAAATGAGTGCAGACTTACGAGTACGAGATACTGAATAGTGCATTCTATTTTTCTTTCTTTGCTATTCATGCTATAAGCTAGTACACTCCAACTCTCACTAGTCAGAAGCACCAAATTGTTTAGAGCAATTCTCAACAGAGGTAAAGAACCACAGGGAGTATGAACATTAAGGTTCAATATACTAAAAGAAAGCGAGAATAACATGTCTAAATAGTTTGGACACGTGTGGGGAAAATGAAATTGCAATTTGAGGATGATTCAAAATATTTCGCAACTAAATGAGCTTGAGAAGAGTGATGAATCAAATACTTCAAAATAACTCGATTGATATGATGGCGCAAATTGATTTGTATCGTAATTAGGATAATGCAATCTTGATTTTGGCCTACATAATGAAAATTGTGCCTCCAAGTGAATTCTCCAATCTTCAATGAGTTGTGATGTGGCAGTAAGCCCAAATTAGTAGGTTTATGCCTATTTAAGTTCAAAAAGTTATGTTCTCAAAATTGATGAACACTTTGATGGAGAAATTATAGAAATTATGTTGCACTATGTAGATTTCCTCAAGGAGGAATTACGAGCATATGAGAAGTCAAATGAAATCTTGTGCTATATGAGTTGTAAGATCCTTGAGAAGGTGCTCAATTTTTTAGTGAGGATGATGTATTTTGAACTCATCTAGCAATCGCTGAAATAGTGGGAGCGACTCTAAGTCAGTGGGAGTGTCTTACTTGAAAATGACTCTTATATTCCACAAGTAAGAAGGAGTACACATGAGTTGTTCTCCATCGTCTATATGAGATTAAGTGTGTATCCTTCATGACTACTTTTGTGGATGTTGATGAGTCAACTTATACTTTTGACTTCACTTGATGCTTTAAGGGAATAGTTGCTATGAAGGAAAAGATGAGCCTAGTGACTAAGAACAAAGTCTTGAGCTAGTTGAACTTCCATCTGGGTGCAAGACCATTAGAAACACATGGTTTCTAGAAGTCAAGTGCAAAATAGATGGGTTGATTAACATCTGAATAGCTCAACCAATGGCAAAATGTTTACGCCTAATTGTGGAGCATAATTTATTTTTGAGATGTTCTCCCTAAGTGGTGAGATTGTGTAATACCCACTACTACTCAACAACTATATATAAAGTATAATTTGACATGATAGAACTTGTGTGTACGTGCGATATTTTTTTTTGTAGCACTTTAAAAAAAGATAAATCACTTTTTACATGCACAATCCTATTTAAAATACTTCCTCATATATGTCATGTATATAGCAGAATCAATATTTATATAAAAACACAATACCCACGACGACCACAATATTTACATACATATTTACAGTAAAGTTTTAAAAGCGAAATATAATATCAGTGTCAAAATATAATACAATAGATTCAAAATATAACAAGCCTACAAAATAGTCTAATAGGCCGTCATCTATGTACACACTCCCTCAGACACTTGCAAAAGCTCCAACAGCTGCCCAGCCAGCAAAAAATACTTCAAGCATCATCGTGCTTACTTACAATGTATAAACTTTATGAGCTAATGCTTAGCAAGTAAATATTATGCATGTCAAAGAATAATTCACAATATCAAGTCATGCATCTCAAAATGCTATGCCCACATTACAATTCCGTGCATTAAAACATTTCTCTCAAACTCATTTCTTTCTTGGCCCCTGACCAATGCTACTATGCCATGCACCAAAAAAGAGCTCTACACACCGCCATAATCCAATAGCCAATAATGATATAAGCATGCAAATTCATGCACACGAACTTGTAAATCCTTGCATAAAACCATGCAAATCCATGCATGCGTCGGTGCACTAGTAGTGGTCAGTAAAATATTTTCCTTACTCAAAATCATGTCGTGCAATGCAAGATTTATCACAATGCTCATATATGATGCATGCACGTGCCAATGCCCATGTATGTATGCTCAATAGACATGAATGACAGTAATGCGTTCCCTCTGCTATACACATATGATCTATGATATTACATATAAATCCCACATTTACTCTGTCTATGCATTATAGTTGCAAATGAATCTTTACTTACCTTTCACTTAGTTGGTGGCTTAGTCTAGATTTGTTTAGTATTCCTCTCCAACTTTAGATGTAAAATAGCTTGTAATATTACCCAACATCATGCACCATTCCCAATTTGGCAAGTTGAAAGCACAAAATCTCATACTAAGACCTTAAACACCAAGTTATCTAGGTAACAATCAAGCTTTCACAAACTTGAACCCAATACAGTCCCTCAAATACCATAATTTCTCATTTTAGATACATGTAAACATCATAAAATTGAACTATTATAACTCTAATAGCATGTACCTAATTGTTAACACTCAATAGCAACATCTCTAGGTTGAAACATGCTAAGTTATCAAATGAGACAGATTCACATTTTCATATTTTCCTACTGTCCAATTTAGTTGCATGCTAATTTTGACATCCTTAAGCATATCCAATCACTCCCAAATTCTTACCACACTTAGCTAACATATAGAGAAATGAAATAATATTTTATAATTTCTTAAAATCACTGATTTACCTCAGTAAAACCAGCCCACTTGTCACAACACAGAAATTGTAAGTTCTATCATGACAGTTTTGAGTGTCTCTTTAAATATCAAACCATATTTTCATTTATAACCTCTCCAAACTTATATACATCACCTAAAATCATATATAAATACATATATGGTAAAATATATATAGGTTTTAATCAAGTTATTATGCATAAATAAAGCTTTAAAAATAAAAACCAGCAAGTATACAGTTTCTGTCCCTATTGATTTCTACTATAATTTTGCAACTAAAAATCCCTCTTTTGTGAATTATAAAACCATAGATAACATCCTAACATGATTATAAACAATATTAGAATCTTTAAATATCATATATCCTCAAATAATTAAAGAATTGAAATCAAAACATGAGTTAAGCTCACCTATGCGCAATTTTAAGTTTCTACTTACTCCTCCTTACTTCCTTTGCTTCCTTCACTTTTTTCTTTACTTGGAATCACTTGGGAGAAACTTCTAAAATTTAATATGGAGGTTTTGGAGGTGAAATAGCTCAGAAAATAGTTTTTGGTTGCGGTTCAAGGATAGAAATAAAGAAAGGTTGAGGTGGTAACTTGAGATGGCAAAGCTTGAGGTGGAAAGGCTTGAGGTGTCAAGTGGTAGTTCAAATCTGATGTTACACACACCTTATACAGCTGTAATCTACTGTTTCTCATTATTTATTTATCTATTTATAACCTATTTTAATTTTTTTACGATCGGATAATAAATTCTACCCTAATTTCTTAATCGTTCATTCGATCTCTAAACCGATTGGCATCCGATTCTTAAATGATTGTGTTGTTTGCATTTCTAAAATCATATGCACATATTGACCTTTTAATATGACACTTAAATCACATTATATCATGTCCAATATCCCAAGTATGTTAATTTACATATATATACTTTTTAAATAACTTGATCAAATCAAATTAAACCGTATAAACTTACTAGTGACACCTTTAAAACTTCTAAAAATTATAATGTGTAATCTAGTAATATTCATCATATTGATACCTAATTTTGTTCTTATCCCAATATAGAATTGACCATTTAGGTTAGGGATTCGATAATCAATACTGCGCGAGAGCTTTAAAATTAAGTTTAATAATTAAGAACGCCATATAAAATAAAATAAATTATATGATGTCAATATAAATGAAAATAGTTGTAGTAAGTAATAAATTTCTCGTGAGTCCGAGGTCGATCCACAGGGAAGTTGTTTGAAGAATTCAAGTTTATATTTATAAAAAGATGGAGTTTATGTGAATCAAAAATATATGAACAATTAATGTATGATGTAACTAAAGAAAAAACCGAAGTAATAAAAGTACTGAGGATTAGGGATCCACTCTTGAGTTTTGGATAGAGAAATAGTTATTTATTCTTTTTACCTCTATTAATTGCCACAATTGGAATCCATACATAATGAAGGTTCCAATGAAAAGATATTATCAAGTAACTCATGCAATAAGGTAATCATGATATTGTCTTACTATTGCAAATTATCTCTTAACGCCAACACTTATTTATGGGATCAAGCATTTATGTACTCCTTCGTCAACAACAAATCAAGGTTTCACATTAGCAGTCGGTGGGGTAAAACCGTACAATAAGCTAAATGAACCCAAGTATTTGTTGTGCCATTGGAGATACATAAATCAAGAATCACCACAAAAACAAGTAGGGTTTAGATCAAAAATAATAATAATAATACAACATACTTAAACAATTTCTACCCTTATAACCATTTCTCTTCCTCCATCAAGAGATTCACCCTTTTTCCTCAGCAAAATAAAATTTAGAAAGACATAATAAAAGTAACAAAAACTAAAAATATAAGAGAAACTAGAGAATGCATTTCTATTACTACTAGAAAACTTACAATACTAGAAAACATACAAACTAGATAACTTAGCCTAAAGAAACCCTCTACCCCCCCTCCTTTACAAGCTGAATACATGGCCTATTTATAGTACTTGGAGTAAGCTAGAGGCCAAACAAATAATGGAGGGGTTAATCAAGTGGTATGCTAGTTGCCAAGAGTTGGTAAGTTGTTACACAAATTTCTCATCCACTGAATTGAATTATATTTTTCGGTCAGATACAGCCAGATTTTGAAGATACGTGAAGAACACAAATTGTATATCTTTCAACGCGGATATATTTTCATATATCTTTTGTCAAATTTGGCGATCGGATGAAGGAGATATGCTCAAATTACTGAGTCATGTCCAAGAGCCGCCCTGTAACATCAGCAGCAACTTGCAGCCTATGGTTTTACCATTTCGACACATTTTCACACCATCTTGTCTTCATCAAACTTGTTTATTTACCTCTTGGGTATAACATATCCGAATTTCAGACCAAAATAAATTTGGGCTCAAGATATATAACCGAATTGGTAAAATAAGTCAATACTGGGCTGAACTCTGATCCGAATTTTGGTGATCCATTTTGTGTAATTACTTGGATGAATTTTCTGCTATCATAAAGACTGAATTGGGCTGAGCCTCCAACATAAAAGTTGTACATCTATCTCTTGGCTTTCAAATGAAACAAGCTTCAGGTCCATAGAGCTTTTGATCATGGAGTTATGCTCAAATTACAAAAACTGCACAAGTCTGAAAACATGCTTCCATTTATTCCCTAACACAAAACATTAATAAAACAAGAATATTAACAAGAATAAAGCAAGAAAAGTATAAAGGATTTGATCTAAAAATATGTCAAAATATGCACTTATCAATAGCACGCAATTAATATGTAATGCATGAATCATATTTGGCCAGGTGAGTAGTGAGAGGTTTGGGTATCACAGATTGCCTCAATTCGCCAAGATGATATTAGTTATTATCACTTTTGTCTAGGTTTGTCCTGGATGATTGAAGTTGACATATACAAATAAGGAGTGGACGACATATAAAAATGAGGAGTGTACAATGAGATCTATGTGGATCACCTAATGAATTCAAGAAGTGGGGCAAGAGCGCAAAGATTGCTGATCGAGAAGCTCCATTTATAACTTGAATTATCGTCGAGCTATCACTCTAATAGGCTTACGATGGTCAAGTAAAATCACTAAATATATGTCAACATAAATAAGAGAATTTAATTCTCTCATATTTGGGCAATAATATGATGGTTAGAAGGGAATGAAGGTATCTCCACTTAGTAGTGGTTGTCTTTTATATTTAAATGGACATACGAAAAGTAGATGTATACTTGGTATTGTGATATCGAGTTTTTGTGTGCATCTCACCAATCCTATTCACACTTCATAGTCAAAGATTATGTTCTTAGTTAGATTGAAATGCTTTAATATGGAAGAAAAAAAGAAATGCTAGCTAGTATTATGCAAGCGTTGTGGAAGGTTTGATGTGCACTGGTGTACTTGACTAGTATTGTGCTTGATAATTAGATTATTGGTGAGTGGATATCAAAGTGCTCATTTACGCAATAATGTAATGCTGTCAAGTGGATACTTAGATATCTTAATAGAGTAGTTTGAGATTTGTTGGAGGCAATCTAGTATTATGAAATGATGCGTATTGTGCGCATATTTGTGAGGTTATTATTGTCTTTGTGATAATAAAACCACTTTGATGGACTATGCTTTGTGCGCCGAGTATTGTTGGAGGACTAAACAATAATTGGCGATCGGATGAAGGAGATATGCTCAAATTACTGAGTCATGTCCAAGAGCCGCCCTGTAACATCAGCAGCAACTTGCAGCCTATGGTTTTACCATTTCGACACATTTTCACACCATCTTGTCTTCATCAAACTTGTTTATTTACCTCTTGGGTATAACATATCCGAATTTCAGACCAAAAAAATAAATGGGCTCAAGATATATAACCGAATTGGTAAAATAAGTCAATACTGGGCTGAACTCTGATCCGAATTTTGGTGATCCATTTTGTTGTAATTACTTGGATGAATTTTCTGCTATCATAAAGACTGAATTGGGCTGAGCCTCCAACATAAAAGTTGTACATCTATCTCTTGGCTTTCAAATGAAACAAGCTTCAGGTCCATAGAGCTTTTGATCATGGAGTTATGCTCAAATTACAAAAACTGCACAAGTCTGAAAACATGCTTCCATTTATCCCTAACACAAAACATTAATAAAACAAGAATATTAACAAGAATAAAGCAAGAAAAGTATAAAGGATTTGATCTAAAAATATGTCAAAATATGCACTTATCAATAGCACGCAATTAATATGTAATGCATGAATCATATTTGGCCAGGTGAGTAGTGAGAGGTTTGGGTATCACAGATTGCCTCAATTCGCCAAGATGATATTAGTTATTGTCACTTTTGTCTAGGTTTGTCCTGGATGATTGAAGTTGACATATACAAATAAGGAGTGGACGACATATACAAATGAGGAGTGTACAATGAGATCTATGTGGATCACCTAATGAATTCAAGAAGTGGGGCAAGAGCGCAAAGATTGCTGATCGAGAAGCTCCATTTATAACTTGAATTATCGTCGAGCTATCACTCTAATAGGCTTACGATGGTCAAGTAAAATCACTAAATATATGTCAACATAAATAAGAGAATTTAATTCTCTCATATTTGGGCAATAATATGATGGTTAGAAGGGAATGAAGGTATCTCCACTTAGTAGTGGTTGTCTTTTATATTTAAATGGACATACGAAAAGTAGATGTATACTTGGTATTGTGATATCGAGTTTTTGTGTGCATCTCACCAATCCTATTCACACTTCATAGTCAAAGATTATGTTCTTAGTTAGATTGAAATGCTTTAATATGGAAGAAAAAAAGAAATGCTAGCTAGTATTATGCAAGCGTTGTGGAAGGTTTGATGTGCACTGGTGTACTTGACTAGTATTGTGCTTGATAATTAGATTATTGGTGAGTGGATATCAAAGTGCTCATTTACGCAATAATGTAATGCTGTCAAGTGGATACTTAGATATCTTAATAGAGTAGTTTGAGATTTGTTGGAGGCAATCTAGTATTATGAAATGATGCGTATTGTGCGCATATTTGTGAGGTTATTATTGTCTTTGTGATAATAAAACCACTTTGATGGACTATGCTTTGTGCGCCGAGTATTGTTGGAGGACTAAACATACTTATACCAGTCATCCCTTCACTTAAGAGAGTATTGCGCATAATTAAATTATTCTTAGGCATATTTCTACGAGCGATTTGATCGCTTATCTCTTGCCTTTGTATGGAGATATTCTCCAAAGGCATGTGAGTAGTATGGGATTACGTAGAATTTGATTTTTGTGGCCAGAGAGAACATGTTGTGATTAATAAGTTATATTTGATTCTCATTATGAGTTTGGTACTAGATTTGTGAGTTGTCACCATGATTGACCCTCTCACACGGGTAATCGCCCTGGTGCTATGGTAGTGAGCAGGATGAGACTTAAAGATCGTGTCGTATAATTGAGGTTTGCAAATGATCGCCTTTATGCTTGGAGCAGTGAGGAAGGTTAATATGTATAACTAAGAGTCGCCTTAGCTTGGAACCAAAGATGAGATCATAGTTGATCGATTATGAAGAAGTATGTCCAAACTTCATAATAAGCATGTTCTTTGCTGAACTTGCAAACTGCAAGAAGGCATTTTGGAGAGTGATTTCTGGTGGTGCGCAGGTCAGGTACTTAGAGAGCGACTAGACTTAGGTTCAATGATGTTTAGAGCGTGACATGCCCAAATTGAGTGGGAGCTCCATCATAACATGTGTTCATACTACATGTGCTTTGAGATGACTTCTTATGAAAAAATAACTGAATGGGTCCCTGCTTTGTCACGGTGTGAGCCCATATTGCTTCTTATACCCTTTGAGACTCTGGAATTTATCATGATGTGTAAGTTTGATGATGCTATTTTAGCATGTTTCCAATAGCCATGCATGATTCGGTCAGACGAAGCATGTCTAGAAAAGTTGTGAAGACCAAGCTGATTAGCATGAGAGGCCGAGGAAGAACTAAGTTGGTAACACACTTATGTTCTATGGTTCATAGCTTGGGTGACTATGTCGAAATATGTTTGACTAGTCATGAACATATCCATATTTGAGTGGATCAAGCATGCTCTACTTATTTTTATTGAGGGATCTAGAGATGCTTGATTGTATGCAACCACTTGGTTTGGGGTAAACAACGAGCTATTGAGTTGTAAGGTTATGTTAGTTTGGTGATGATTTAATATAACTCTCCTCACCTATGCTTTTGTGATTGGTCGCACACCTCATTTCCTGTATGAAGGGGATGATGTGAGATTGAGAAATTATATGATGATGAGATTCGAGGAGATTGAGTCAAATATGTATAAGTGGTAGATATTGGACATTAGATCGGGCTTATGACCCTTAACCCAATTGGCATCCATATTTAGTTGGATGTCTCCATAATTTGAGTAGGATTAAGTTTCCTAGTTGGATTGGGATTCTTCCTTGAGTAGGAATATATATCTTTAATCCCCATCCAACAGAGTGTGTGTGAGTGAACATAATTCTCACAGAAATTCTCTCCATATCTCTTCTAAAATTTCTCTCTACGTTCTTCCTTAGAGCATCACCATAGACCTAAGAATTTGATGTGTGTAATTGAGTGAATAACACTAGTAGTTATTCATCACCAATGAGAAAGGTAATGTTCGTTGTTCAATCAGAAGTAGGCTGATAGACAAGCTTGATATGGGATACATGGAATGACAATCCACTGCGTATAGGTATATTCAATCCATATTAATTATATGAATAATTGATTTATATTATATTATTGTCAATGTACTTTCATTCGTTAATGTTAATTTTCATCTGGAGGGTTTTGCATCATTAGATACCAGTTGATGCTAGAATGATCGAGTGAGCTTTGAATTACCATCAAATTGTCAGTGTTGCAATGCGGTTGAAACTTTAGAGCATACTTTCCTTAATAGTCTTACGACACAAAGAATTTGGAGATATTTTTGTGACATTTTTCGTGTTCGGATTCCATCTACAATTGAAATCCATCTTTACATCCAGACATGGGTCTTTCTTCTACTTTTTTAGAAATTAAGAAGCATGTTAGATTGGTCCTACCATTACTGATTTTATGGTTCAAATGGAGGGAACGGAATGATTCAAAGTATAGGGGCCATATTTTCAATTTTAACAGAATTGGTCATGGTGTCTTTTTCCATTTAGCAAATGCAAATAAGCTCAACAATTATGATATGTAAAGTACGTTGGTTGAAATCGAATCCTAGATGTGTTAAAATTAATATTGATGGAGTCAGCAAAGATATAATACCCAATCCTCACACTACTCACTTGGTCAATGTGATTCATGCATTACATGCTACTTGTATGCTAATTTGCATTAACATTTACATGGCATCTTATATAGCATTCTTAATCGTTAGACCTCTAATGCTATCACAAGATATTAGTGGTTGAGATCTTATAACCTAATTAAGAAATTCAATATTTAGATAAGAGAAAGAATATATTGGTCAATCTATTAGATATTCATAGGTTATATGTTATAATTTTAGAAGTAATTAAAAGTATTACTACTAAGCTAATATGTTTTGATTCAACTAGATGAAGGTATTTTAAAGGTATACAACCATAAACTAATAATACTTGGGATATTAAACATGATATAATTTGATTTAAGTGTCATATTTCAAGGTTCATATGTGCATATGATTTTAAAAATGAAAACTAGATAATCTATTTAAGAATCGAATGTTAATCGATTTAAAGATCGAATGAACGGTTAAGAAATTAGGATAGAATTTATTATCCGATCGTACAAAAATGAAAATAGATTATAAATAAAGAAATAAATGCTAAGAAACACTAGATTAGAGCTGTATAAGTTGTGTATAATATCATATTTAAACCACCATTTGCCACCTCATGTTTTCTTATTAAGCTTAAGCTAACATCTCAAGCTAACACCTCAAACCTTCACCCTTAAGACACGACCAGTGTGATACCCGAACCTCTCACAACTCACTTGGCCAATGTGATTCATGCATTACATGCTACTTATATGCTAATTTGCATTAACATTTACATGGCATCTTATATAGCATTCTTAATCGTTAGACCTCTAATGCTATCACATAATATAAGTGGTTGAGATCTTATAACCTAATTAAGAAATTCTATATTTAACTAAGAAAAAGAATAGATTGGTTAATATATTAGATATTCATAGGTTATATGTTATAATTTTGAAAGTGTTAAAGGTGTTACTAGTAAGTTTATATGATTCGATTTAATTAGATCGATGTGTTTTAAAAGTATACATCCATGGATTAACATACTTGGGATATTGGACATGATATAATATGATTTAAGTGTCATAATACAAGGTCCATATGTGCATATGATTTTAGAAATACAAACTAGACAATCATTTAAGAATCGGATGTCAATCGGTTTGGAGATCGAATGAACGGACATAGGAATTACCTATGGGAATGAATGGTGACTAAGATAGGTTGCAACCAAATAAGAATATGCGAGACACACAAGATTAGGGCTGCAAGATAAGGGAGAAAATCAGATTATACCATTACATGCCACCTCAAGCTTTGCCACCTCATGCTTTCTTATTAAGCTTAAGCTAACACCTCAAACCCTTCACCCTTAAGCCACGACCACACCTTCATTTCAGCTATTTTCATCTTCCAAACACACACCTTAAGGTATCCAAGTGCTCCAAATTGATTCCAAGTTGAAATAAAAGCAAGAAAAGCAAAGGAGAAATGATTACCATCAAGTTTAACCTCAAAATCTGCATAGGTAACACTTATCTACAGTTTTGCCTTTGGTTTTCAGATTATTCTGAATGATTTTATTATTTACTAAGCTTTCAATATCTCTTATAAAGTGTTGGGAAGTTTTTAGTTAGACTTTGGTGCACAAAGAAAGGGTTTTTGATGACAAACACTTAATAGGAAATACTTGTAGCAGAAACTATCACTTTACTATTTTCTTGTATTTTAGGCTTGAAAAGTGTATGGTATGTTGAATAAAACCTGTAATTATCATCATATACATGTTTATATATGGGTTACGAGTATTGAAATAAATTTTCATCGGTTAGAAATTGAAATAGGGCATGATATTGAAGAGATGCTCAAAACTATCACCATCGAATTTCAAATTCTGTCCTATATGAAATGGACTTGTTTTACAGTATTAAATCCATTAGTTTTGACAAGGATATGACCTGGTTGTCTCTTTTTATATGTTATATAAGTGTGGTGAAAATTTGGAGTGATTGCATATACTTAATGGTGCCAAAACCATTAATGTCATGAAGTGTGTAAAATTATCACGGTGGGAAAAATCTATTTCAGTATGCTGTGAAAGGAGCTGAACTTGGGAAGCTATATCCGTAAGTTTTAGCCATTCAATAACATGGTTACATTTTTTTGATGTTATATAAGTGTGATAAAAATTGTGGAGTGAATGAATATATCTAAGGGTGTCAAAATCATCATGCAAATTAAGGAGAAATTGCAATTTTGGGCACGTATCTAATAGGGTCTAGCAATTTTAGTCCTTTAATTTCTAGTTTTTACAAATTTGATCCTTTTAAATTTCTAATGTTGTTATACTGGTGTTTGATTTTACAGTGCTATCACCTGGGCATAAAATGGTATCAGAGCATTAGGTTTATTTTGAAATCATGATTAATTTATTATGTTAAGTTTTCTCTAATTATGGAGGGGACCCTTTCAAGTTAATATGGATCCGAACAAGTGTTCGAGATATATTTCTTATAGGAACAGGTTTTCTTCTAGTCTTCTAGAAGATGAACAACAGGATTATTGGAGCGGGACTTTTTCACGCTCTGATGATATCCAATATTTTGGGTTTGATCGAAATATCTATATGGTATATCGGCTGGAAACCCGAGCTGTCAGACGAAAAGATAGTTATGCTATCGTAGCTCTGGTTTAACAACGCCACGTACTATGGATTTTTCCATGTCAAATCCGGAATGGATTGAAATCAAGCCTGATTCTTCCAAAATATCTCACGATCAGAGGGAGATTCAAAAGACAGTCCAGAGTTCATATTCTAAACAATCTAAGCGGATTGGAAATCTGGAAACTCACGTCGAAGGAATTCTAAAGTCTATACCTGAAATCCTCACTGCTATAAAGGATTTAAAGATTACGATGGAGTTAAAAAGAGTTCGTGTTAGTCCGAGACCAATCAGAGGCAGACTACCACCATCATATGGAGAAGTACCTCTTCTTCATCAAAAGGGAAAGGCTCAGGAGATTCCAAAGCCCAAAACTCCAGAAGAAAAGCTATTAGAAATTATTTGGAGTACCACTTCGAAATAACGGAGTTTTTAAGAGCAAATCTGGAAGATTTGAAAGATTTGGCCGAGTCAATGAAAAATCTTGATATTTGAAAGACTTAGTAGATCTCAAGATGCAAACTGGAGATGGATCTACCAATCAGATGATGCCTAGGCTGTCACCACCTGTACCTCCTCAGGATCCCTCAGGAAGCACAGGTTCTAATTTCCCGAGAGATGAAACAATATGTGAAATGGGAGATTTCAATGTCGGAGGATCCGATCATCATCCATCCTTCACAAGACAAAGGTCGAGACCCAATTTTAATCCCTATAATACACCATGGGGAAAAACTGTACTGGAGCCCATACATCCATATTGGTCAAGCAGGAGATCTTCCTTCAAGAGAAGGTCTTATTGGTCCAAAGAAAAAGCAGGCTCATACAAATCAGGCCAACGTCAAGGACCAAGGAGGGCGTCTACTCAAGAATCCAGACAAAGCAGTCAGGGCTCACAACCAACCAGAAGAACTTTCAGGTGAGCACACACACGCACAAATGAAAGTTTTAAAGATTGTAATTGTTGGACATGTGGAGCAAAAGGCCACATTTCTACTGATTGCCCGCAGAATCATGGTGTGCGATAGTTTGAAGCAATTCCAGATATCAAAGATGCTGTCTATTACCAAGATTTAATCTAGGTATACCAGTTTGAAGACATCCCTTCAGATGAAAGCATATATGAAGAGGAGATTGTCGAAGCAAACGATGATACATCGGATGGAGATACATCAGAATCCGATTGAAGAAGAAGGTGAAGTCCAAGGACTTCGTACTCACAAGGATATGTGAGGTTTCTTCTCACAACTCTCCATTTCACAGAAGAGTCTTGAAAAAATCATAAGAGAAGATCCGGATCTAAAGCTATATGATGGCTTTAGAATAAGCAATAAGGATAGAATCTTAGATCGACTGGGTCTAAGGTAGAGAAAGCATCACATGATCCATAAGGTTTCAACAGCAGAAATGGCAATTCCTATGGAAGTAACAGGGAATGTGATGGAAATGCAGCTTATTCCCTTCCAAGAAATTAGAGAGGAATTAAGCAGACACAAGAGAGAAGTTACAGCAAAATTCTCATGGATCCACATCGGAGCCATTAAGGTGGTTGTCAAAGCAACTTTCAAAGAAGGAATTGATTCGCCTCTAAATCTGGCGATTTTTTACAAGCGAATCACAAACATTAGGGACGCAAGCTTGGGAGCAATCTCAGGAAATTTATATGCAGGGAAGATTGTTTTCTTCGTCTATCCCAGAATTACATACAACCTTGCGGATCGGGATTTTTGTCGAGTGCTCACCCTTCATCAAGACTTCAAAAATCAAGATTTAATGAAGAAAGAAAATCGGCCCTACTCGATAACATATCGGGTCAATTATTTTCTTTCAAATAGCCATCATTCAGAGCTATTTTTAAGAAAAGAATCATTGAGGTTCCAAGGATTTTTTACGAATTCGCGCATGCTATTCCACCAAGAATCATAGAAATTCCATACGTAGGGGAAGTTGATATGAGAATACAGGATCAATCGGTATTGCAGAGAGCTATTAGCTTCCGACAAGAACCAAGAATGTTATCCATTCAGGAAAACAGGATGATTTCTTTTCAAGGAGAAATGATGTTTAGTCAAAGGATCGGGAAAAGACCAATTATTGACTTAGAACCAGAGCCAATCCTTATTACTGCAAAAATGAAATGCCCAGAAGGATGGCAGGAAATCAACGTCAGGTTTGCATTACAAAAAAAGATAATCATTTTCCTTGTAATGTTCTATACTATTTATTGCAACCAGAAATTGGTCTTTATAAAGGACTCCTCGAGATGGGAGGACAGGAAGTTAAGGTTGCAGGCAAAGCAGGACAAGAAGTTGAGGTCCTTATTTTTTGCCTTGGGTTCCTTGAGGAACATAAACCTTGGGGAAGAAAAGGAGAAGGAATGGAGTTCACAATCAATGGAAAAAGATTGTGGGTCAAATGACAAGTCCGTTTTCTATATACATCACTATTGGGATGTTATACGAAAAATATCGTGCAGAATATTTTGCTACTTATATTGATTCAGGAGCAGGGATATGCACGACCAAATAAGGAGTTTTCCCAGAAAAGATTGGAGAAATGCTGCCAACAGTTCTAGGAAGAGATTTCTCGAAGAAAATCTTAAAGCTGGATCGAGGAATCAAACAGGCAGAAATTTTAATTGGTGGAGTAGATAATACACCTTGGTATAAAGTTAAAACACGACCAATCTATTTCCATGACACAGGAGTGGATATCTTGCTGGGAAATAATTTCTTGCAAACCTTCAAGAGATATATGTAGGATAACGAGCAAAGGAGATTGCTTTTCACAACCAATTGTGATCATAAAATCATTGTTTTGTGACTGAGAGAAGCTTTTCATAGAAAAATGCCCATTTTTTTTCGCAGCAAACGTGGTGATATTGACGGGAAAGCTTTGAAAGCCAAAGATGAAAGATGAAAGAAAGTTTGGCGAAGCCCTTCTTCAATGGAGACAGGAAGGTGAAGGTGGAAACCATTCAGAAAAGGTTACAGGAGAGGTCCTTAACCTGATGAAAGTCAGCCTTACAACAAGCCCAAAGATTGACAATAATGCAGAAGGCCATATGGAGCTGGAACAGGTCAAAAGAAAAATCTGAAGGAATTACAGTGAGAATCCTTTGGCATGGTGGGACAAGAACGAGATTGAAGCAGTTCTAAAGATAAAAGAAAAATATAAGTATGAACTCGTTCGATACAGACTAATCTTGATGAATATGCAGGATAAGGAGGATATGCAGACTATCATCAAGGAACATTTGGATTTAAAGCTAATCCAACCAGGGTTTTCTCCATATAGCAGTCCCAGATTTCTGGTAATCATGGAGAACAAAAGAGGGGAAAACCCAGGTTAGTCATTAATTACAAAGGGATAAACAATATCCTTGAATTTGATGGCTACTATATCCCAAGTAGGGAACACCTAATAGACTGGATCAAAGGAGCAAAGGTGTTTTCAAAATTCGATTGTAAATCTGGATTTTACCAGATTAGGATGGAAGAAAGCTCAAAGAAATATATTGTCTTCTCCACACCACAGGGACAATATATTTGGAATGTTATGCCTATGGGATTACATAATGCTCCTCAAATATTTCAAAGAAAGATGGATAATCTGTTTAAAGATTATTTTTCATTTATGTTTGTTTACATAGATGACATCTTGATTGCATCTAGGAATGAAAGAGAACATCTTAAACACCTGGAGATATTCTCGGACATATGTCACAAGGAATGATTGGTGCTATCTGAAAAGAAAATGGAAATCAAAACCAACAGGGTGGAGTTCCTTGGAGTCCTGATTGATGAAACAGGGATCGAGTTGTAGGAGCATATTGTAAAGAAAATCATACAGTTTCCTGATAAACTTGATGACAAGAAGTAACTGCAAAGCTTTTTGGGTGTTGTTAATTTTGCCGGAATTTTCATCAAAGACCTGGCAAAATATAGGAAGGATTTCAGTCCTCTATTAAAAAAGGATGCACCTTTCAAATGGGAAGAAATCCATTCTCAAAGGATTCGGGAATTAAAGGAGTTAAGTAGAAATTTGCCCAAACTCTCTATTCCACAGGACGAGGATAATCTGGTTCTCTACACCGACGCCAATGATTATCGATGGGCTACAGTGCTCATGAGAAAAGGAGAATAGGGAGAAGAGCCATGTAGACATACGGGGGGTCTATTCTCATAAACTCAGTTGAAGTGGCACATCAACGAGAAAGAATTCTTTGCTGTGTGGAAGGCATTTAAAAAATGGCCTTTATTTTTACTAGCAAAAAGATTCACTCTTAAGATTGATAACACTAACGTTAAAGCTTGTCTTAATAATAAAATTGAATCTAAAATTGAGAAAGCTAGAATCTTAAGATGGCAAGCTGAATGTCAATATTATGATTTTGATATTGTGGTCATTAAATCTCACGAAAATTGTCTTGTAGATTTCTTGACACGAGATGGAGGGGAAGCTGATTTCATTCTCAAAATGAACAGACATCCCCGGGATCACCTAGAGATGCTTTGCCGTGAGTTTGATGCTCTAGAACTCAATGCTGAGGTTGTCGGACGTCTTCAACAAGCTGATCGAGACACTATCTCGGATCATATACGAGGATGCATAACAGAACAGGATCAACTGTGGTCGGTTTTACAAAAGCCACTCCTCTAGGCTGCATCACCTTTGGTGCAAAAATGAGAGTTTAGAGAACGGGGCTCTAACCCGGTCGCCGGAGATTCAAGTACTCCGAGCACGAGTGCTAAGTTGGATGCATTTGACGATGCTCCAGCTGAAGTAAAAATTGATCCTTCGGAGTCAACCCGACACCTCCGGGGTTAAAGAGGGAGAGATTAACCTTAGGCCACAGACTGGTAAATCTAAGGTTAATACTGACAAAATTCAAATTTCCCCAATGCAGGTTTATCAAAAGACATGGGAGAAATTGATCACCAGGATTGGAATTAATCCTGCCAGATGCATAGCAGACTGGTCGGGAAAATGTCCAAGGATGTAGATGAAACCAGACTCCTATCCAGCTGAGGTCAAGCTTTGGTATGACTTTGGGGCAATTGTCTCGGTTCATACCCATTCACCAAGTTTTCCAGAAATAAGCCAACTACCGGGATGGATCAAAGATGCAGTCCATGAAATATGGAGTAACAACCAGCATCTTGCACGAGGAGATATTTTGGAGCTGTATTTCTTTAGTGCTGCACCAGAACCAGTCAAGAAAGGATCGCATGAGGTCTTTTACTTCATCAAACTAAGAAGACCAGACATGAATGCTCAAAAATAAATTAAGGCACCACCTTCGGAAGAAACACCTCTTGTTTCAACCTTCAGTGAAGACGATGCCTCAACTAGACGAGCATGGGGTCTTTGGGTCTGTCTCATAGAGATGGACAAAGTCAAGTTTCCATTTAAGTTCTTTCATAGGACTGTAAATGGATCTTTCCTGTTAAATACAATGACAGGATCTACAACGAGCTTTGCAGAAGATTTATTTGAAAAGAAGAGAAAACTAATCTAGGAAAACAAGTTACTGGCAAGTGCAGAGACCCGCCAGAAATTCTGCAATATGGCACACATCGGACGGTGGTCCGAAAGAATCTACCCAGAATGCCCAAACCAGAAAGAACCAGAATTCGAGCAAGGATTCCGGGCAAAACCCAACAAAAAGGACAAATAACAAACAGGGCCTTCACATGGGTCGAATTGAAAGAATTGTATTTAACAGTTGCAGTTGAAAGAATTAAAAGTACAATTGCAGGACTTGTTGGACAAGGGATTCATCAGACCGAGCTTTTCACCTTGGGAAGCACCGGTTCTATTTGTACGTAAGAAGGATGGCACCATGAGACTGTGCATCAATTATCGAGAGTTGAATAGAGTCACGATTAAGAATAAATATCTATTACCCAGAATTGATGATTTATTTAACCAGCTTCAGGGTGCCACAATATTTTCAAAGATTGACTTACGCTCCGGGTAGCATCAACTAAAAATAAAAGAAAAGGATATCCCCAAGATAGCATTTAGTACAAGATATGGGCACTATGAATTTTGGTTATGCCATTTGGATTAACTAACACTCCAGCAGCATTCATGGATCTGATGAATAGAGTGTTTAAAAAGTTTTTGGATAAATTTGTTATTGTGTACATCGATGACATTCTAGTTTACTCCAGAACTAAAGAAGAGCATGCCGCATATTTAACACAAGTACTAGAGGTCCTGAAAGTGAAGCAGGTATACGCCAAATTCAAGAAATGCGAGTTCTGGTTGGATCGTGTGGTATTTCTAGGACATGTTATATCAGGAGAGGGAATATCAGTAGATCCAAGTAAAGTTGAAGCTATCAACAACTGGATGCATCCTACTAATCCTTCGGAGGTGCGCAGTTTTCTGGGTTTAGCTGGATATTATCGAAGATTTGTGGAGGGGTTCTCCAAGATTGCTATACCATTGACACAATTAACTAGAAAAAGGGTGATGTTTAGATGGACGGATATGTGTGAGCGAAGTTTCCAGGAGCTAAAAAAGAGGTTGACTTTAGCACCTATTCTCTCAATTCCATCAGGTACTGGAGGATTCATAATTTACAGTGACGTATCGAAGAATGGATTAGGATGTGTACTGATGCAGAATGGCAAAGTAATTTCGTATGCATCCAGGCAACTTAAAGAGTATGAAAAGAATTACCCCACGCACGACTTGGAACTTGCTGTTGTAGTATTTGCGCTTAAAATATGGAGGCACTATTTATATAGTGAACGGTGCGAGATCTATACTGATCACGAGAGCCTCAAATACTTCTTCACATAGAAAGAGTTGAATATGCGGCAGCAGAGATGGCTGGAACTGGTAAAAGATTATGATTATGTGATCAATTACCACCCCAGTAAAGCCAATGCTGTAACTGATGCATTGAGCCAAAAATCCACACAAAGTACAATAGCTATGGATTTAATTCAGAAACCAGAACTGAATGAATTGCAGAAAATGAATATAGAGATTTTATAGACAGGAGTAATAGAGGCAAAGTTGGCAGCCCTGATCCTTCAGCCTAAGCTAATTGATAGGATCAAACAGGGACAACGAGATGATGAATATCTCATCAATATGAGAAAATATGTTGCTACAGAGAAGTCTCCTGAATTTAAGATGACTCAGAATGATACTTTACAATTTAGATGGCGGTTTTGTGTGCCAAATATTGATAACAATCGGGAAGACATTTTAAAAGAGGCATATTCAACCCCTTATTCAGTACATCCAAGGGCTACCAAGATGTATAGAGACTTGAAAATGCATTATTGGTGGTCGGGTATGAAAAAGGACATCGCCCAGCATGTGGAGCAATGTCTAAAATGTCAGCAGATAAAGGCCGAACATCAAAGACCCATAGGGACTTTGCAACCTCTACTTATTCCAGAATGGAAATGGGAAAGGATCACCATGGATTTCGTAACTGGTTTGCCAAAGACTACTAAGGGTCATGATGCTATTTGGGTTATCGTTGACAGATTGACCAAGTCTGATCATTTTCTTCCCATATGTTCTACCTATTCCACGGATCGTTATGCCCAATTATACGTTCAGGAGATTGTCAGACTTCATGGAGTGCCATTGTCTATAGTTTCTGATAGAGATTCAAGATTTTTGTCTGCTTTTTTGGAGGAGTTTACACAAAGCTTTGGGAACACAGTTATCATTCAGTACAACATATCATTCTCAAATGGATGGGCAATCTAAACAAACAATACAAACATTGGAGGATATGCTCAGAGCCTATGTATTAGACTTCCAAGGTCAGTGGAGTAAATTTCCAACCTTTAGTGGAGTTTGCATACAATAACAGCTATCAGACAAGTATTGGAATGGCTCCCTATGAAGCATTGTATGGCAAAAAGTGTAGGTCTCCGATATGCTGGGATGAAGTTGGTGAGAAGAAACTTTTAGGCCCAGATATGATTCAAGAGATGACAGAAGCCATGATACAGATTTGACAAAGAATGTAAACTGCCCAAAATTGATAGAAAAGTTATGCAGATCGACGAAGAAGGGCGTTGGAGTTTGCGATAGGAGATCAGGTGTTTTTAAAAGTAGCACCAATGAAGGGCATCATGCGGTTTGGGAAGAAAGGAAATTGAGTCCTAGATACATTGGCCCATTCCCGGTGATTGAAAGAATTGGTGATGTTTCTTACAGACTGGATTTGCCAACATCTATATCCCAAATACACAATGTATTTGATGTGTCTATGCTGAGGAAATATATTGCTAATCACTCTCACATTCTGAAGAATGAACTAGTGGAATTAAAGGCAGATTTGAGCTATGAAAAAAAGCCTGTACAGATTTTGTTACTAGAAGTAAAGCAGCTAAGAAATAAACAGATTCCATTGGTTAAAGTGTTATGGAGAAACCAATTAGTAGAAGAGGCCACTTAGGAAAGGGAGGACGAAATGAGAACTAAGTATCCTAAACTTTTTCGGTAAGTGAAATTTTGGGGATGAAATTTTTATAAAGAGGGGAGGATGTGATACCCGAGCCTCTTACTACTTACATGGCCACATATGATTCATGCATTACATGTTAATTACATGCTATTTACATTGGTATGACATCATATAATTTATTTTATTTTATACGGCGTTGTTAACCATTAAACTTAATTTTGAAGCTCTCGCACGGTATTGATTATCGAATTCCCTAACCTAAGTGGTTGATTTTGTATTGAGATAAGAAGAAATTTAGGTATCAATATAGTGAATAGTGTTAGGTTACACGTGGTAACCTTAGGAGTTCAAAAGGTGTCACCGAAAAGTTTATAGAAAGGGAGTCGGTTCGATCATGAATTTTAATATTATATATATATTTAAATCATACACTTGGGACAACTAGACATACAATACTATAATTTAAATTTTATATAACTAGGTTCATAGGCTTGTAACACTTTCGATGCACAAACTTATCAATCGGGCAAGAACCGATGATTTTTTGGGTGAAGAACTTAATGAACAGACATAGGAATTAGCTACGGGAGTGAATGGTGATGAAGATAGGTTGAAACTAAATAAGAATATGTGAGACACACAAGATTAGGTCTGCAAGATAAGGCAGAAAATCAGATTATACCATTACATGCCACCTCAAGCTTATGCCACCTCATGCTTAGACTTATCAAGCTAGCACCTCAACCTATTCTTCACTCTTAAGCTAACAGCCACTACTTAAACCTTATTCTAAACCATTTTAGCTTCTAAATACATGGAAAAATATCTTTAAATAGGTCCTAACTGATTCCAACATAAAAAGGAGGCAAAACAAGCAAAGGGAAGGAGAAATAACCAAGTTCAAGTAGAAAACTGTGCAAGGTGAGCTTGACCTACGGGTTTGGCATGACTTTCAGATTTATTTTGAGGTTTATTGGCTTATTAAGCTTTGAATATTATTTATAAATGTGTTAGGATGTTATTAGATAGGCTTTGATGAATAAAGAAAAGGTTTGTGGTTGGAAATATTTGATAGAAAACACTTGTGCTAGAAACTGTCACCTTGCTGTATTTCTGTGTTTTAGGCTTCAAAAGTGTATGGTATGTTGAATAAAACCTGTAATTATCATCATATACATGTTCATATATGAGTTAAGAGTATTGGAATGAATTTTTGATCGGTTAGAAATTGAAATAGAGAATGATATTGGAGAAACACTCAAACTGCCAAAGTAGCAAAATCTGTTTTGGTGTGCTGTGAAGGAGACTGAATTAGGGGAGCTAAATCCATTAGTTTAGGTAATAATATAACCTTTTTGTCTCTGTGTATATGTTATATAAGTGTGGTAAAAATTTGGGAGAGATTGAATATACGTAAGGGTGCCAAAACCATTAATGTCGTAAAGTGTGCAAAATTATCACGGTAGAAAAACAATCTGTTTCAGAATGTTGTGAAGAGAGCTGAACTTGGGAACCTATATCCATGCGTTTTAGCAATTCTATGATATGGTTACATTTATATACATGTTATCTAAGTGTGGTAAAAATTTAGGAGTGATTGGATGTGTTTAGGGATGTCAGAATTATCATGCAACTAAATTGGACAGCAAGTAAATATGAAAATGTGAATCTGTCCCATTTGATAATTTAACATATCTCAACCTAAACATGTTGCTAGTGAGTGTTAACAATTAGGTACATGATATTAGAGCTATAATACTTCAATTATATGATGTTTACATGTATCTAAGATGAGAAATTAAGGTATTGGAGGGACTAGATTGGGTTCTAGTTTGTAAAACCTAGATAGCTTAGTGTTTAAGGTCTTAGTATGATATTTTATGCTTTCAACTTGTCAAATTGGGAATGGTGCTTGATGTTGGTAATATTACAGGCTATTTTACATCTAAGATTGGAGGGGAACAATAAACAAATCTAGACTAAGCC
Source organism: Paulownia fortunei (assembly GCA_019321725.1). Lineage (NCBI taxonomy): Eukaryota > Viridiplantae > Streptophyta > Magnoliopsida > Lamiales > Paulowniaceae > Paulownia > Paulownia fortunei. The sequence goes on from CM033106.1 coordinate 14,697,523, forward strand.
ACCAACCAAGTGAAAGGTAAGTAAAGATTCATTTGCAACTACAATGCATAGACATAGTAGATGTGTGAATCATATGTAATATCATAAATCATATGTGCATAGTAGAGGGCTCTCCATTGAGCATACATACATGGGCATTGTCATTGGCACGTGCATGCATCATATACGAGCATTGTGATAAATCTTGCATTGCACAGCATGATGCTGAGAAAGGAAAATATTTTACTGACCACTACTACTGCACTGAAGCATCCATGGATTTGCATGGTTTTATGCATAGATTTGTAGGTTCGCGTGCGTAGATTTGCATGCGTAGATTTGCATGCGTATGAGTATGCATGGATTTTCATGCTTATATGATTATTGGCTATTGGATTCCATGCATGCACACAGGTTTCATCATGTCAAATTATACTAGATATCTAGTTGTCGAGTAGTGGGTGTTATAATCCCTATGCATCACACACACGGCACGCCAACGACATGTACAGACGCTGCCAATACGCATGCCCAGCCTATGAAAGCTGGCCAGGGCACGTGCTGGATATCATGCCATGCAATTATTTTTTCTAATTTAATGAAATTCAATCATACATGTTCTGTTTAACAATTAAATTAATTGCCAAATAATTTTATCCCAATCAAAATTATAATAAATCAATCAGAATTTAACAATTAAATTCATAGGCATAAATGGAATCTAATTAGAATTGTGCAAACTATGGCTTTAATACCACTGTTGGGTTCACGTGATCTCGAGGTATGCACAATGGAAAATTAAAAAAATTAAAAACATCACAGCATAACAATTATAGCAATACCACAGATCCGATGCGATTTCTAACGATCTCACAATTTCAACGATTGTAGTAAAATAATTAAAGTTTCGATTCATACGTTTCTATGCACTTCGACTGTTGTAGGGTATGAAGCAATCAATTACTAGCCCCTTTTTTGAACTTGGTTTATAGGGATCCATGCGTCTCCTCTCTAAACTAGTCCACACTTTGAGCATGAACACAAAATCAAAATTCCACTAGCAATTTTGATTTCTTTTCTAACTTAGTTTATGGAGTGTGTATAGAGAATATTAATTCTTATAATCAACTTGTGATAAAAGAATTAATAAAATAAATTATGGAAGCTCTTTTCAAAAAGTATAACATTACACATTGAGTTTCCACATCGTACCATCCACAAACAAGTGGGCAAGCGGAGGTGTCTAATAGGGAGGTCAAGTCAATCCTTGAGAAAATAGTCAAAGTAAATAGGAAAGATTGGAGTATTCGCCTTGATAATGCCTTGTGGGCATGTTGAACTGCTTAGAAAACTCCCATTGGCAAGTCCCCTTATCGATTAGTATATAGGAAGCCTTATCACCTACCCATGGAGTTAGAACATAAAGCATGGTGGGGGTGAAACATTGCAATATGGAGATAGATGCAGCAAGGGAGCTATGGAATTTACAACTCCAAGGGCTTGAGGAAATGTAATGATGCCTATGAGAGCTCCCGGATCTACAAATAAAAGACTAAGTGTAATAGCCAAGCCTCACACTACTCACTTGACCAATATGATTCATGCATTGCATGCTAATTTTATATTCTACTTGTATTTCTATTGACATTGTATAATTTACTTCATTTTATACAATATTCTTGAATATTAAACTTAATTCTCAAGCTCTTGCACAGTATTAGTTATTGAATTTCCTAATCTAAGTAGTTGATTTTATATTGAAATAAGAAGAAAATGAGGTTGATTAATATTGGATATAGATGGGATATATAGATTATAATTTTAGAAGTGTTAAAAGTGTTACTAATAAGCTTATATGGTTTGATTCAATTTCATCTAGGTATTTCAAAAGTATATATGGGTAAATTACATATTTGGGACATTGGACATAAGATAATATGATTTAAAGGTGATTTTAAAATATTCATTTATGTATAAGATTATATAGTTTTTAATATGAACAATTATTCAAGAATCGGGTGACAATCGGGTAAGAAATTAAATGAACGGCTAGGAAATTAGCTTATGAATTATCTATGGGATCTTGTGGTAATTAAAATAGGTTGCAATAAAATTAATGTATAGTAAGATACATCTGATCTAGGCTTGAAAGATGGGTGAAAGTTCAGATTTATACCACAACTTGACATCTCATGCTTACTACCAAGCTTAAGCAAGCACCTCAATTGCCACCTCAAGCTTTCCTTCACCCTTAAGCCATGACCAGACCCTCATTTCAGCCATTTTCAGCTTCCAAACACACACCTTTAGGTCTCCAAGCGCTCCAATTTGATTCCAAGTTGAAATAAAATCAAGAAAAGTAAAGGAGAAGCGGTTACCATCAAGTTTAACCTCAAAATCTGCATAGGTAACACTTATCTACGGTTTTACCGTTGGTTTTTAGATTATTCTGAATGGTTTTATTGTGTATTAAGCTTTAAATATCTCTTATAAAAGTGTTATAAAGTTTTTAGTTAGACTTTGGTGTACAAAGAAAGGGTTTTTGATGACAAACACTTAATAGGAAATACTTGTGGCAGAAACTGTCACTTTGTTGTTTTCTTGTGTTTTAGGCTTCAAAAGTGTATGGTATGTTGAATAAAACCTATAAATAACATCATATACATTTTGAATATGAGTTAAGAGTATTGGAATAAATTTTCATTGGTTAGAAATTGAATTACATGATATTGAAGAGATGCTCAAAATTGTCACCATCGAATTTTAGATTTTGTCCTGTGTAAAGGGGACTGGTTTTGCAGTATTAAATCCATTTATTTTGGAAAGAATATAACCTGGTTGTCTCTGTGTATATGTTATCTAAGTGTGTTACAAATTTGGGAGTGATTGGATATACATAAGGGTGCCAAAACCATTAATGCCATGAAGTGCACAAAACTGTCACGGTAGGAAAAATCTGTTTCAGTATGCTGTGAAGGGAGCTGAACTTGGGAAGCTATATCCATGAGTTTTAGACATTATATAACATGGTTACATTTTTTTTGATGTTATCTAAGCGTGATAAAAATTTAGGAGTGAATTAATATGTCTAAGGGTATCAAAATCATCATGCAAATTAATGTGGCAGCAAGAAAATGTGAAGTTGTGAATCTGTCCCATTTGGTTCATTAACATTTTCCAATAAAGATGTGGTTAATTTGATCCCTAAATTTTAGGGGGATGTTATACGAGTTAAAATACATCAAATAAGTGAGGTTATTATACATTTAAGATGTGGAACAAAGGTGCATAGAAGGTTGTATTTGATTATACTTTCTAAGTGGTAAGGTTGTTTAGTTAAATTGAGATTCAAGTACTTTATACTACATTAGGTATAATGAACTTGTTAATTGAGGATGGTGATAGATATGTTGTATTTTTACAGATTGTTTCACATCTATGGTTGGGGATTAGTACTTAAAAATTCTAGAAGTAACACACAACCGATCAAAGGTAAGTGAAAATCCATTTGCAACTACAATCCATGGGCATAGTATTTCTTGCCTTATCTATGTTAAATGTGATCCTTGTGTCTTGATAAGTGTATTATGAGTATTATAAATATCTTATATTGTATACGTTATTTGGATGATGGGACATGGGATCCATTTTGTCATTGAACATGCCATTCATCAATATAAACATATGCATGTATAACACATGCTCACAGTTGAGGTTTTGCATGCATGATATTATTTTCAGATAGAAAATATTTTTGTTGGTCACTACTAGTGTACCGAGGCCTGTGTGCCTTATTTATATGATATTTTGGGGCACCACGAATATTATTTCTCAGAGGATCATAGGGGTGGATGGGGGTGTGCCTCTGGTGGTCACGAGAGGGTGGACTACTTAATTGTGCCCTTATCGACACCACTGGTGGGAAGACTTCTGGAGGATCATAGGGGAAGACAAGGGGTGGACCTCTGGTGATCGCAAGAGATGGCCCCCGGACTATGTCTATCTATTTATGGTCATGTGATTATTGATATTTTTTAGAGCTCTATCCGGTACATAGTAGGTGGGCCAAGGGCCCAATGATGGAAAATAACTTTGAATGAACTATTTTTTATGCATAAGTTTGTATTTTTGTCATGATCTCATAGAAATGCATTGCATATGTATTGGATTATCCCTTCATCATGCATGATTTTCACTTACTGAGCATTAGCTCACTTAGTTCACGTATTGTAGGTAAGCATGGTGATACCTAAGACTCTAAGGCTTACTGGGCTGGTTGTTGGAGCTCCTAGAAGCTTCTGAGGATCACTGTACATGGATGATGACCTATTGAGTTGTGTTGTGGGCATATTCTAATTTTTACAATCATTATTATTGTATAAATTGTTGTCTATATATAAAGGGTTAAAAGATGCAAAATGTCCTTACTTCTTCCGAAAGTATAGACTATTATTTTAATTTTTGAGTCTATCGTATTAATACTTTGGGATGTCGTGTCCTATATAACTCTTGAAATTTTATAGTAAATAAGTTTGAGAATAGCGTGACTGTGATGAGTGTTGTGTTTTTTTACATAAACGATGATTTTTTTATATACAGAGTTATGTGTGAGAAAACACTTTTACTGTTTTTCTCAAAGTGCTACAGTTGACAAAAGAATTATATACATACTCATGTACACACATGTGCTACCTTGTCAAAATTATTTTTATATCAATATCTAAATTTAGTGGTGGGGTGTTACAGAGTGGTATCATATCCCGGTTTGAGGTTCTATAGACTGTCCATGTACATGAGCTTTGAAACTAGTGGAGCGCAATCATGCAAGTAAGTTTTATTTGTTGTATAATTCATTTTGTATTTCATGAATAATATTGGCCATGTGTTATTAGATTTTGTATAAAATAATATTGAGGTAGACTCATCAGTAATAATAGGTATAAAATTTATGTTTAGTATTATATCTTTGGAGCTACATATATTCTCTATTATCCACTAAGTATGTAATAAGACGAGATATGGTACTTGATATATATATATATATATATATATATATATATATGAGTTCAGTTACAATATTTTAATTCCATCTAGAGTTCAAGATCAACTAATTAGATTTTAAGAGCTCTAGGTTAATTTTGTTATATTGGCTAAGATTATGATATAATATTTTGTGTTAATTGATTTATTGAGAATTATGTATTGTGGATTATTCCAAGATTATGAAGACTTTTAAATTCTAGGTGATGAAAATTTAGAAATTTTATGGAGGCCATAGCAGGAAAATGTTTACTAGTTGCAAAAAATAAAGAAGGTTATCTAATTATAATTTTCTACAATTACCATGAAAGAGAGTTGTAAGAAAGAGTTATTATCGATCTTTGGGTTGTGTTACAATTTTTAGAAATGACCAAGTTTACTAAAAATCCATTTGTGTGATCTCAGATCTCTTGATACATGTTGAAAAGAAGTTTTTTGGCATGCTCTTAACTAACTAACTGATTTTATCCGGGATATAGTTGTAAGAACAAATACAATCTCTCTTTTAGTTTATCATATACATCTATTGGAATTCGATGAACCTTTAGTGATATAGATGTGCTCAATGGACTTGCAACACAAAGTGTCATTCCTTAGGAGTGGTTTTTAGAAATCGAGAAAATAAGATTCAATTCATTAAGGATGGACTGAGTAAGGAGTCTTTAGATAACATTTTAGTAACTCTTGAGACGCATCCTTGTGGATTCATGCATCGTGCAATACTTTATTTATAGAATTACTTTTAGGATGAATATGAACATTATAATCTTGGGAATCTGACATTAAAAGACTTTGTTTGGCAGTTTTTAAGAAAACTGGATGGGAAGCACATCCTTGACCCATAGAGGGCGTTTAAGCCGTTAGTGGGCATAAAACCAGATAAAGAAGTGAGCCACAGTTACAACTATATGTACATTCATGTGTAATTAGTTAATTTTATATCCTTATTTTCAACCTTTCTAAAAAAAGAAAAAGACATCGAATAAATGCATTCTCTGTTCATACCTCAACAAATAGTACCACACTTACTCTATTTTTGCACAACTCACTTTCAAAAAAAAAAGAGGAAAAAAATGGAAGGGTCTTATACTTGCAAGTTCAACTATATTTGTGTATTTTGTGGAGCTAATAAAAAAAATAGTGAGTTTATAGAGGTAGCCAATACCCTTAATAAAACTCTAGCAAAAAGCAAAATTCATTTAGTGCATGGGGGAGGCAGTCTGGGGTTAATAGGGAGTGTTGCTACTTCTGCTCATGTAGGAGTAAAAGTCATAGGAGTTATCCCAAAACCTCTAACAGTACAAAATATTACAGGTATAACCATCGGAGATTAGCTAAAAATATCACATATTTAGGATAAAATGCCTAACATGTTAAACATTGCGGATGCATTCATCACCCTAGCTGGTGGTTTTGGTTCATTAGAGGAGTTATTCCAAGTTGTCTCTTGGGCACAACTCAACATTTACCATAAACTTAGAGGTATTCTTAATGTTAATAGTGTTAGGTTCATGTGATCTCGAGGTATGCGCAGCAGAAAATTAAAAAATTTAAAAATATTACAGCATAACAATTATAGTAATACTCCGCATCCAATGCGATTTCTAACTATCGCGCAATTTTCAACGATTATAGTAAAATAATTAAAGTTTTGATTCATACATTTCTATGCACTCCAACTGTCGTAGGGTATGAAACAATCAATTGCTAGCCCTTTTTCTAAATTTAGTTTATAGGAATCCACGCGTATCCCCTTTAAAGTGGTCTACACTTTAAGCAAAAATACAAAATCAAAATTTCACTGGCAATTTTGATTTCTTTTCTAACCTAGTTTTTGGAGTGTGTATAGAAAATATTAATTCTTATAATCAACTTTTGATAAAAGAATTAATACTTAAATTAAAAGATAGAATTTTTTGTGGGAAAAAGGATTAATAAAGAAACAATTTTTCTTCTCTCTCTCTCTATATGGCCAAAAATTAGAGAGATAAAAATTCTCTAATTTTCGATCATGATGTTTAAATAGGGAACTTAAAATTTCAAGAGTCCCACTCTTGGTATTTTGTGTCTCCTTTTGATTGGTTGGAAGATATTTTAGTTTATCTAAACTTCTTCCAATTTTATCCATTTCATATCTTCCAAAGATATTTAAGGTTTCACAAGAATTCTAAACTCTTGACTTTCCTTTCTTTTTCAACCACCTTTATGGGCATCTCCTAATGGGCCTTTGTGAATTGGGCTTAGACTCAAAATTAAATCCTAAAATTAATTCAATTAATTGTCTTATCCCAAATTCAATTAATTAATTACATCTAACCCACCTAATCAAATTAGACTCAATTAAATAATCTAATTATTTAATTAAATAAATTAATTAAATTAATTTATTGACTACATAATTGATTTGATCTAATCAAATAATTGTTGCACTCCAATTGGGTTCCCTAATCTTATTAATCTTATTTAATTATTTAATTGAATAATTAATTCAACTCTTTGAATTAATTTAATTCCTAATTAATTAATCTCCATTAATTAATTGGATCCAACCCCTTGGATCAATTCCTAAATTAGAAATGTTCTATTTCAAATTGTGTGTGACCCTTTAGGTTTACAACTAAGTTAGTAGTGGGCTTGCAATATTTGCAACTTATGAATAATAATAATTATTCTGATTAATTAATCCACTTGAAATTAACTCCTTAATTTCAAGAAGTTCATAAGTCATAGGAAATACCTAACAAGTGTATCATGACTACCTAAACTTAGGTGAAATAACGAATTAATCTATTTCAATTACAAGTATCATACACATAAGGTCCTTCCATCAACTAATCTCCTGATTGAATCTAGGGCATGGATTAATAGTCGAAACCATAATTGCTCAATAACTATGATTCCATTTCAAGTTTCAATGACTCATGACGAATAGTTAGAAAACCCCCATCTAACATTCATCCTGCCTTGGCCAAGGACTTCTGAGTTATGAACTATGAAAATATAGGAGATTCACTTGTTCTACTAGACAAGTGATGGATCCTTTATTGACCACTCATTAACCTCCATATATATCAATGCAATATCCAATATATCCCCTTTGTGAATATCAAGCAATCAAAAGATACATCAAAATGAAACATGACATGTACAAGGTTACCATGGTACCTCAAGTCAAAGGACTAATCGTGTACTATCATAACTTCAAAAAATTATTTCGATAAACAAGTTTCCAATTAAGAATTTCCAGTGGCTTGTTCAGTGTACTTGTTCCTTAACAAGTACCCGTATATATGCACTAACGTCACTACACCAATGTCCATAGAGCGAGAGATTCTCCTCATGCTAACATGCATCATATGTGCGAGTCTATTGGGCTATTCAATGTCCCATCTCAAAAAACCCTTGACTTAGAACTAATTTAAGACCAAAGTCATAGAGGCATATTCCATGATCACTATTAAATACGTGATCATACCCCGTAGCTAAGTTTTGTCTAGAGACTTTATCTAATTACAAGATGCAATTAAAGATAAAGAAATTTGCCTATTTTATTAATATAATTTGAAAAGGATTATTTTTACAAATACAAGAGTATAAATAATGCATAATCTAATTGGCACGCCGATCACTACTCTAACAAATAGTTTCTTTGATGGTTTGATATATTTTGTAGATCATGTTGTGGAAAAAGGTTTTATTTCACTATCTACGAAACGAATCCTCATTTCTATTCCAACACCTGACCAACTAATTGGTAAACTTTTAGCATATGTGCTAGAACCTGGTCCAGTCTTGGCTTGTGTGGATTGGTCCAACAAGGACAGTGGTCGAAAACATAAAATGAATTTGACTCTCAACCTATGAAATTTATCATTAATGTTTTTTACTAATAGTGTGTATATTGTGTTGTTTTAGCTTTATTTTCCATTAAGTCACATTTCAGGTGATGTCTTTTAAACTCTACTTTCCTACCTATTTGGTTGGAGGAGGGGATAGTTGATATCATGTCTAGTATGTTCAATGTGTGCTTTCCTAGTCTCTAAAAAAATCAAGCATGTTTTCTTTTGGATCTGTTGAAACTATGAGAAAAGGGTAGTAGAGCAAAGAGTAACATTAATACTTTTGAGACGTATCCCCATTTTTTTGCATAACATGGCATGTTTGTGAAGTTAACTAAAAAATTATACATTGTTAATTATTTTTTATCGTAGTTATTCTTCCAACTTCAATTATTAAAATTGAGTATGAATAATGCAGTTGTGATTAATGATGAGTTTTGTTTTGAACCTTGATGTTGTTCTTTAGTTGATATATTTTTGTGATAATTATACTCAAGTTTTTTTTCACATATTGTTATGTTATCTAGGGTGGAGACCATCATGTCAAAATAGGTAGTTCTTATGCCCTTGCTTTAATCATCAGTTAGATTTTTAACATGTAGAGATGGAGTGTTAAAACTTTTCCTTCTTATCTATTAAGACAAACGACTAATTGAGCATCACTTGAAAAATGATTAAGGCGTTAGGCTTTGTATCATCATAGCCAAATCAGCTTGTTCCCCATGTGATGATCCAAGAGAACATCCCCCTATAGTAAGCCAATTTAAGTCTTTCAATGAATAAGCTTTTCTGTGGTAACCATATCTTCTTACCTATACTAAATACACTATTATTCTACCTTTGTTCTAAAAATGATTTGGAGCTTAAGAGACATTCTATTGACAAGGTGAGCTTGCAAAAGAAATTTAGGTTGGAACAGAAAATAAGTGTAGTGGAATTCAGGAAAAAAAAGAAAGAAAAAAAAAGTTGCAAAGTGTTGCACAAAAATATTATGAGTTGCAATTAAAAATAGAATGTTGCAAAGTCAATAAGAATGATGAAGAGGGGTCTAACTCAATAACAATAGGTGCCAGTGTTGAAATTCGTAGAGTATGAGAATTTAGAACTCTGTGTCTCTAATCCCATAAAGTTTTTAGAACCTTTATTGCATCATGTCCAATAGGGAATAATATCAAATACTTAATTGCATAAATTCATGCCTAGGGTTTTGAAATCATCCTTAACCAAATTATAGATTTAGTCTAGCATATTGACAATAATAAGAAAAATGAAACTAACAACATTAGGAATTCAAGAAATTGAAAAGGAAAAAGGGGAATAAGAACACCAATATAGATGAATTCTCTTGGTAGATGAATCTCCCCTTTTAAAACCCTCTTCTTCTTTTCTATTTTTGGAACTTAAAGCTCTCTCCTCTTTTCAAATTTTTTGTGTGTGTTTTGAATGACATTCAAGAGGATTTATTTATAGTAGAAGAGTGCTCTAAATTGATATCTCCAAATTCACTTCAAATTTGTTTTAAATTTGCTCTAAATTCATATATCTTTCTTGAATACGAATATTGTCATATATTTTTCTCCATAAAATCAGCTGATTTTGGAAAAGTGGTCAATATAAAAGTTATGGTTTTATCTGTTAGCTTCATTTTTATATTTTAATCATATCATTCTAACATGTGACACACAAGTTATGCCTAAAATACCCGGGGGTCGTCACATTCTAAAAATCTTCCAATCAACCTACCCACATATTTTGACTACTTTTTCCCTCTGTTAATGGCTGAATTGGCTATTATGTCTTCTACAAAGATGTAGAACCATGTGTTAGCTTTCTTTTCTAGCTTAATTCACTTGATTCTAATCACGAGGGAGAAAGTTATGCTTGATTTTTGGAGCTATTTTAGCATAGAAAGATTACTTCCAATGTAGACATTTAGATGAATTTTATGCTTTCATTAAGGCTGAATTAGGCTAAACTTGTAGTCATAAAGTTGTAGCCCTCTATCATAGCTTTTCAATAGCTCAAGATTCAAGTGAAAAGGGCTTTTAAGCACCAAGTTATGCCCAAACAAAACTTTCCCAATCTAGAAATAAGCGATTTTGAATTTGTTGCAAGTCCAATAATCACTTACAAAGTTCAAGTGATTTTGATCTACACATTATAGACTTATGCAAAAATAGTCATTTTCTTTTAATTGTGATACTTATTTGATCCATTAAAAGATTATTTTTCAATTTGCTCATGAAACATGTCGTCTTATTAAACTTCATTTTGGCTCCTTTTGATCTTTTTTTTGGTCCATTGATTTCCAAACTGCTATAAAACACAAAACATTAAAAAAATAATATTAATAAAAATAAAACAAGAAAATGTAAAGAAATTGATATAAAAGTATATAGAAACATGCAGTTTTCAAATTCCCTCACACTTAATCCTTGCTCATCTTAGAGCAAACCTATAACAAAACCTAAACTAATCCACTTTTGTAGGAAATCACAATTGCATTTAGCATATGCAACAAGCCTTTAAGCCCCTAATGACCTACGGAGGACAAATTATAGTCTCATGAGGGCTTGTAGTAGTGATACCCACAAACACCTATGATAACTAACTTCCAACCATTATACTCAGGAAGCAACAAAGTAATATGGAAATGAAATCAAACAAGTGTTGAATATAACCCTTTAGTCATTCAAAAGCTAACACATTTCCACAATAATCATACCCCAGTATGTGTGAATAACTAATGTCAACAGTGATGAAACTATGCATGCTTTAAACAAGTGAATTCCCATAGAACCTCACAAAAACAATCACCCTAGTCTCTAATGGAAGACTTAAACATCATATAGGCTTCTCATTTGGTACAAATCTCCACTACACCAAAAACACCATATGAATTCAGAAGGTCTTCAACGAAGGTTGTAATGGGGCCAAAGGATAGTGATGTGGCTAAAAAATGGATTGAGATTGTTTATGTTCTTCTACATTCAATTTCTTCATCGTTATTTTCTTATTTTATTTAGGTGTAGGGCTTGAGAATTATCTAAAACTAGATTAGAATTTTTGATCCATAGTTGTCTTGAATCTCTAATCATAAGTAGTGAATTGTGATTAATGATAATGGGATGTTTTTGTTAATCATGATGTGGATCATAACATAAGTTGAACAATCTAAGCTTATGTGTTTGTTGCTTAGATCAATCTATCTTTATCATGTTAATGATTTTGTAAATTAAATCTAGAGAGCTTGTTCTATATTGTTTAATGGTTAGGAAATTAGATAGAGAGTTTGTTCTATCTAACAAAAAACTTTGGAAAGATTGGGATAACAGAGCTTGTCGTTATCCACGGTTGGTAGTTTCAATGGAAAAGTGGGAGTAATATTAATATCAATTCACAATTATAGTCTAGTGGACGTGAATGAAACCTTAACCAAGACTTCATCATTTTTGTGTCCATTTATTTGATTTTCATTAGTTAGAATATTTTAGTTTAGTCTCATTTTTTGTAATATAGTAATCAAATCAACCCTCATTTTATCTTAAGTTTTCTAGTTGTAAAAAAAATATCTTCTTTAGTTTCTTTTCTCTATTTCTATTATGACTTTTTAAATTTTATTTTACTAAGGAGAAAGGGTGAACCTTTTGATGGAAGAAGAATAATGGTTATAAAAGAGCATAATATTTAAATGTATTTTATTATTATTTTAATTTAGGACTAAACCCTTGTTATTTTGTGGTGGTTCTTGATTTATGTATTACTAATGGCACAACAAATACTTGGGTTCAATTAGCTAAATATTTGATTCTACTATACTGACTGCTAATATGAAACCTTGATTTGTTGTAGACAAAAATATGCAAAAATATATACTTGATTTCATAAACAAGTGTTGGTGTTAAAAGATAATTTACAGATAGTAAGACAATGTCATTATCACCTTAATGCATGAGCTATCTAATAATATATTTCCATTGAAAACTTTATTGTGTATGAATTCTAATAATGGCATTTAAAAAGAGGTAAAAAGAATAATAAATAATCATTTCTCTATCCAAAACTCAAGAGCAGATCCCTAATCCTCAGTACTTTATTACTTTGATTTCTTAATTATAACACATTATTAATGAGTCGAGTTTTTAGTTATAGAATTAATAATAAATTAATTAGCTTTGATTTTCATGGGATCGACCCTTACTCGCACTATACTTGTAAAATTATTTTAGTAGTAAGGTTTTAATTTAATATGCTTAACAACATGCATCAGTGATGTTCTAGGATAATTCTTGTCAATTAGAGATTTCAGTTGACCATGAGCAATTTCTGCATGTATTAGTTTCTTCACTTCTTAAAAACCTTTCTTTGGAACTTTTATCTATGCGAAGAGTAGTATATCTGGGAGAGTTGAACTTTGGGATAGAATTCGAGATATTGCTACGTTTGATCCATGATAGTTGTTTGAGATTTTGATTCCATTTTACATGTTAATGAAAGAAAGGGGGTTTCATTCCGGGCTATCTCTATTAGTGATTTTAATGATATGATCCTTGATTGTGAGTTGTAAGATGCATTGTTTGAGGGATATCCTTATACATGAACTAATATCGCTTATGGGAGTAATTGGATCACGCTTGATATTTCATTGCTTCACCTAATCTTATGCAGCGAACTACAATGACTCATTTAGCTTGGAAATGTTCCGATCACCATACATTGTTGATTGATCTGGAATCGATTATGCTAATATTTTCTCCACCAACATTTTTTTCCAATTTGTGGATAAAGCATGAACAAATTTTAGAGACCGTTAGACAGTTTTGGAACTTTTCTATTTCCACTTGGGATTTGATCAAGTTTCAATAAAAGTTGTTTCATTTAAAACAAAATTTATGTTGGTGAAATAAGGCTGTATTTTGTAATTTTTTTAAAAAGTAAAGAAAGTGAAAAACTTGGTAGTGGAAAAGGAAGTAGCTTTTGATCGTGATCCTTTTGATACGACATTGATGGAAATGAAAAAAATCACAAAAATCTGCTTGTAAGTGATTATAAGAGGGGTAGAGAAATACCTGCTATTTTCATATGTTAGTAAAGAAACAAAGACAAAAGGCTTGGATCTATTCTACTAATCTGGAGGGCGAAACAATAATAGCCACAGTAATCGAAAGTGAAGTTCTTTACTAATATGCTTACGGGTGGTGCTTTTGAGTCATGGTCATATTTGTTGAATTGTATTCCTGAGTTGATTTTAACTTAAGACAATTGGATTTTATGTAACCCTCTGTCAATGAATGAACTTAAAGAGGTTGTTTTTAGCCTTGATCTGGATAGTGTGGTGAGTTGGATAGTTTTTCGACTCAGTTTTATCATCATTACTAGAACATTATTTGTTCCGATTTATTAGAAGCTTGCACTGACTTCTTCAATGGTGCAAGTTTGCCAAAGATTTTCATAGCTACAATAATTATTTTGATCTCCAAGATTGATTTCCCTTATTCCTGGAGAGAGTTTCGTCCTATATGTTTATATAATGTGTTTAACAAAATTATCTCCAAACTTCTTTGTGTGTAGATGGCTCATTTTTTCCCAGTCATTATTTTTCCTTTGCAGAGTGGATTTTTGTTAGGAAGGATAATTGTAGATAATATCTTGTTAGCTTAAGAACTGGTTCATTGTTTGGATAACAAAAGAAAGGATGAAAATATCATATTTAAGCTGGATATAGCTAAGGCGTATGCTCGGGTTCAATAGAATTTCTTATACGCTATTCTAGCTAAGTTTGTTTTTGCTAGGAAATGGTCTTGATGATGACAAAGTGTATTGAGAATGTTTGGTTTTTAGTTTTTGTGAATGGTTCTTCAATTAATTTCTTTAAATCCACGAGGGGTCTTTGATAGTGTGATCATTTTTCACCTTTTTTCACCTTCGCTTTTTAATACTGCAGGTGAAGTTTTTTCTAGGGGACTACACAATTTGTTTTTGCATAATCCAAGTATTTAGTTCCATTCTTCATATGGTTTTCAAGTGTCACATTTATCGTATGCCAAGTGTTAATTTTCAAAGGGCTAAGAAAGAAGCATTAGAGAAGTATTGGTTCTCCTGAAGCATTAGTTCTCCTGATGGATTTCTTGCATGCTTATGAATGGACATAAGGTCAATTGCTTAATCTATAGAAGTGTTGAGGTATATCTTTAGGTGTTGAGGTGTATCTATTTATAATTTGGCGCACATGACAAGAAGATAGAATGAAGACGAAGGAAAAGTGAAAAATCAAGGCCCATAAATATATGGGATACATTTATGTAATAGATAGGTCTATTTACATTTCAATTATCACCCTTAGATTAACCTTGATCCACTTTCGCTCGAGTGGATCGCACAAGATCAAAGGCTCATGATTATGTATTTATTTTAGTATGTATGTGATGCATGCTATGTTTATTTGATGCTTCCTTATGATATATGCTTGCCATTGTTATAATAGTGAATATTAAATAAACTAGATAAGAAAACGATGAGATCTTGCATAATAAATCTAGAATAACCCTCACTTGAAAATGTTTCAAATTGAGAACCTTGATTGGTTCGATATCAAGCATAAATGGGCAATATTGGGTGGGGCCCAATTATCCATGCCTTCTATCAAAAGTAGTGGCATGTCGATATGCTACTACATTTAGTCCGTTGGCCACGAGTCGTGGAATGTACTAAATGCTGCAAGTTGTGACCACTACTAAGCATTAAGATACCCATGGGTGGATTCGTCTTTATCATTAGGCATGAGTCTTGAGACGTTTAGATGCTCCATCTATATGGATGTTTGATGATAATGCTTGACACTTAGTACCATATAGGCTCATAAAATTGGAGTATATAGGAAGAGGTGAGAGAAAATAACTTGAGGGTTGCATGGGATGCAATTGCTAATGTTGTTAGCTATCTTTTAATTTTATCGTATGGACTCA
>CM033106.1:14713445-14785474 GCA_019321725.1 Paulownia fortunei
GTTCACCCAAGTATTGCTTTAACTGACAAAAAACCCACAAGATAGCCATTCAGACATCCATGGATTTTGAGACAAGTGACTTCTAACTCAGATAATTCCACACACCAAAAAATGTTTAATTTTTTTCTTCGAAGAAAGTGCAATAGTTATGAACCATGTCCAGTACTGAACATTTCTACATTGTTTCTGCCAAATGACCACCTATAGGCTGCTCCCATACAACTTTGGAAGACACGTGGAATCTATCTCCAAGCGCTGCACAAAATCAGTTTCATGCTTCCTGAAGTATAATCATCATGTAGTTACCCACTGAACGTGCCGGGTGTGCATTTCTCCTCAGAGAGACCCTACGTGATTTTTAGAAACCTAATTTGATTCGTAGTCTCTTTTATGTACCTGAATATGGACTTTCAGAACCACCACAGAGCTTCTGAAATTAATGGCCCAAAAAGAGTTGTGATCCATTCATCCTGCTAGAGTTAGGCTCATGGAATCGGAAAACTCAGGTTGAACTGAAATCCAGCAAATGTAAAACATACTAGTAAAACATAAAGCACTATGCAAAGTACAAGAACGGCACTGAGATCTTTTAAGATACAAAACATTGAATAAAATCATTGATAACACAGAATTGCATTTTACTGAAAAATCTCAACCATATATTGGCTAGAATACGAAGACTCAAAACAACCACATGTACCAACAAACATAAGAAATCTTATGCATAAATACCATTACAATCTCAGATGATCGCTGAGCAAAGTATTATATGTTCATTATTATCAAAGAACGAAAATAACTGAGCGTCATTCTTACACGCAGGCGAGAACTTCCAAGACCTCGTGCTGTGTCGATATATAGATGTCTCCCTAATATGTTGACTTGAACCCTAATATAGAGGCTCAGCATAGCCATCGCCCAAAGAGATGATACCATTTTCGTGAAACCTGGATAAATCAAAGCCAATAAGGTAACAAAAGGCATTATGTAATCAGAGAAAGCCACTAGAAAATTTTATGCATTGAGATGAAGGAACAAAGTTAATCCATACTCAGAATTTTGAGTCTATCCCATAATTCTAGTTTCTCTGTCGTAGTTAGAGTGTTCGGCTGGCCCTTTCCTTGAACTAATCTCTCCGTCAAGTGCATAAGGTCCAAATTCTCCATTAATCGAATATCTAAAAAATGCATTACATGAGGAAGTGTTGTTGAATCTGCTATTTTCTGAACGATCTCAAAATGCGCTT
The DNA here is from genome assembly GCA_019321725.1 of Paulownia fortunei. Taxonomy (NCBI): domain Eukaryota; kingdom Viridiplantae; phylum Streptophyta; class Magnoliopsida; order Lamiales; family Paulowniaceae; genus Paulownia; species Paulownia fortunei. Next base: position 14,714,692 of record CM033106.1, read on the forward strand.
GAATTCTATTAATCAGACCAACAATAAACAACAAATCATGAGCATTGAGTTACATTAATCACAATAATGAAAAGAGATTCAAAGGTAGAATAATCTTAACTGGGCTTTAATCAGTTCATCATTTTCCCTTTCATCTGCAAGCTGTTTCTCGAGATCACTCAGCTTACGCCGTCGAGCATCATAGAGCTTGTATAATAGATACCCACTGCCAAAAACTCCAAGCGTAACATACACTTTTCTTTTATGCCTTCTCCAAAATTTCCTATTATCACACCAAAAATATTAAAACAAATATTGAAAGCCTACACTAAAATAATTGACGAAATACCTTTGAAGGGAACACTCAATTTAAGACGAAATACAGCACTTTCAGGAAAAACCCCGAGAAACACAAAAGCAGTGAGAACCTATAAGAGAAACATGAATTTCCAGGCCCAAGCAACAGTTAATTCTACAAAAACCCATACTTTATCTGCACAGTTGAGGATAAAACGACCCTTAAACCACCTCAAAATTAAATACCAAAGAGAGCAACCCGCATAATATACAGTTGAAATGCTTGATTATGCATAGACAAAAACAAAAATGAAAGAAAAAAGAAGTGTAGGGAAAAGAATCGACGAACCACATTCAAAATCTTTACTTTGTCCTTTCCTTTGGGTGTTCTTGTTCACGTTATCACCTGCCCCAGTAGTGGCCGGGGCTTCCTCACTTTCTTCTTGCTCTGGCAAAAGTACACACAAACAGGTAACAAATAGACACCAGCAAGGGGGGTTTGGAGAGCTAATGCCTACGGTAAGAAAAATTAAGGCCGACTCTCTGTTTTTATTATTTTTATAATTAACTCTTACATATGGTGTATTTTTTTCCTTCGGAATGTATCCAACAGCAACTTGCTATGTTTGGTTTACCAAGTAAAGGAGCGAGTGAATTGTTTGTCATTTCGTTTTTAAGATGTACCATTCTTGAGTAAATAATGAATAATAGTTTTTTATAGTAAATAATAAATTTTCAAGATTGTCTCATCTTGATTTATACTTTTCATGAAGTAATAAGATGGTTCCTGATTGCGACAAACAGTTAAGGTTCTCAGGAATACTCTTTAGACATTCAAGTCAACAATAGAGCGGGAGAAAATGAATATTGAAATATAAAAGATATACCTTCAATTGATAGTAATTGAGAGTATTTACAGGTGAATGTCGGAGAGTATAATTTAGTAAAGTATGATGAATAGATCATTGGGGTTTTGTAAGCCTATAGGCTTGGGATATTCTAATGGGTCTCGTGGACTTAGTCTATGGGTCTTTATTGAATTATGTGTGATGCCCGAGCCTCTCACTATTCACCTGATCAAATATGATTCATGCATTACATGTTATTTATATGTTAATTTGCATTAACATTTGTATGGCATATATAGCATTCTTAATCATTAAACTTAATTTTGAAACTCTCACACGGTATTGATTATCGAATTCCCTAACCTAAATGGTCAATTTTACATTGGGATAAGAAAAAAATTAGGTATCAATATGATGAAAATTGGTAGGTTACATATTATGATTTTTAGAAGTATTAAAAGTGTCATTAGTAAGTTTATACGGTTTAATTTGATTTGATCAAGTTATTTCAAAAATATATATTTGTAAATTAACATACTTGGGATATTGGATATGGTATAATATGATTTAAGTGTCATATTACAAGGTTCATATGTGCATATGATTTTAGAAATACAAACAAGACAATCATTTAAGAATCGGATGCCATTTGGTTTAGAGATATCAAATGAACGATTAAGAAATTGAGGTAGAATTTATTATTCGATCATACGTAAATTAAAATAGGTTACAACCAAATAAAAATAGGTGAGACATACAAGATTAGGGCTGCAAGATAAGGGAGAAAATAAGATTTTACCACTATATGCCACCTCAAGCTTATACCACCTCATGTTTAGACTTTTCAAGCTAGCACTTCAACCTATTCTTCAATCTTAAGCTAACAATCATGATTTGAACCTTCTTCTGCACCATTTTAGCTTCCAAAGACATAGCAAAAGCTCTCTAAATAGGTCCTAAGTGATTCCAACCGAAAAATGAGGTAAAACAAGCAAAGGGGAGGAGAAATAAACAAGTTCAAGTAGAAAACTGTGCAAGGTGAGTTTAACCTACGGGTTTAGCATGACTTTCAAACTTCTTTTGAGGTTTAATGGCTTATTAAGCTTTGAATAATATTTATAAATATGTTAGGATGTTATTAGATAGGCGTTGGTGCACAATGAAAGGGTTTTTAGTTGCAAACACTTGATAGAAAATACTTGTGTTACAAACTGTCACCTTGTTGTATTCTTGTATTTTAAACTTCAAAAGTATATGGTATGTTGAATAAAACCTATAAGTATCATCATATACATGTTCATATATGAGTTAAGAGTATTGGAATAAATTTTCATTGTTAGAAATTGAAATAGGGTATGATATTGAAGAAACACTCAAAACTGCCAAAGTAACAATATTTGTTCTAGTGTGCTTGAAGGGGACTGAATTAAGGGACATAGACCAGTGTGTTTTGGAAACTTTATGGCATGGTTATATTGTTCTACATATTTTCTAAGTGTGGTAAAAAATTGAGAGTGAATAAATATTCCTAAGGATGTCAAAATATCTATGAAACCTAATGTGGCAGCAAGAAAATTGGAAGGTGAAAATTTGTCCTATTTGATAACTTAGCATGTTTCAACCTAAACATGTTGCTATTAAGTTCTAACAATTAGGTACAAGCTATTAGAGTGATAATACTTCAATTACATGATGTTTGCATGTATCTAAAATGAGAAATTAAGGTATTTGAGGGACTATATTGGGTTCTAGTTTGTGAAAACTATATTGGGTTCTAACAATTGGTGTTTAAGGTTTTAGTACGAGATTTTGTGCTTTCAACTTGCCAAATTGGGAATGGTGCTTGATGTTAGGTAATATTGCAGGTTATTTTACATCTAAAGTTGGAGAGAAATACTAAACAAATCTAGACTAAGCCATCAACCAAGTGAAAGGTAAGTAAAGATTCATTTGCAACTACAATGCATAGACACAGTAAATGTGTAATTTATATGTAATATCATAGATCATATGTGTGGTAGAGGGCACGCATTACTGTCATTCATGTCCATTGAGCATACATACATGGACATTGGCACGTGCATGCATCATATACGAGTATTGTGATAAATCTTGCATTGCACGGCATGATTCTGAGAAAGAAAAATATTTTGCTGACTACTACTAGTGCACTGAAGCATGCATGGATTTGTATGCTTATGAGTATGCATGAATTTGCATGCTTATATCATTATTGGCCATTGGATTATGGCAGTGTGCAGAGCTCTTTTTCAGTGCATGGGATAGTAGTATTGGTTAGGGGCCCAAGAAAAATGATTTTGAGAGAAATATTTTGATGCATGGAATTGCATTACGGGCATAGCATTTTGAGATGCATGACTTGATATTGTGGATTATTCTTTGACATGCATAATCTTTACTTGTTGAGCCGTAGCTTATATAGTTTATGCATTGTAGGTGTGCACGACGATGCTTGAAGCATCTTTTGTTGGCTGGGCGGCTGTTAGAACTCCTGTAGGTGTCTGAGGGAGTGTGTACATGATGACAACCTGTTGGGTTATTTTGTTAGCTTGTTATATTCTGAGTCTGTTGTAATATATTTTAAGATTGGTACTATATTTTGCTTTTAAAACTTTACTATAAACAAGTATGTAAATATTGTGGTCGTTATGGGTGTTACGCTTTTATATAAATATTGATCTATTATATACATGATATATGTGAGGAAGTATTTTAAATAGGGTTATGCATGTAAAAAGTGATTTATCTTTTCTTAAAGTATTACAAAAAAAATGATCGCACATACAAACAAGTTTTATCATGTCGAATTATACTTTATATATAGTTGTTGAGTAGTGGGTGCTACAGTATGTCACATCATTAGCCCCTACTCTCGGGCAAGCCTTTTGGTGAGGTTTGGTGGAGAGTAGATTTAGTAATTTTGTGGGTTAAGCCCATCTTGGGGAATGTAAAAAAAGGACGCAAGGACAAGGTCTTCAAGAGATTTTGCCTTTGGTAGAGTATTTATTTAAGAGAGATGGGATCTTAAGGTAACCTTTCTTTTTTTTTTTTTTTGTTAATCTCTTTTTTTTTCCCTTTCATTGAATGCGTGTTTCTCCTCCCAAAGCATGTGTGTTTCTCTCCTTAGGGTTTGTTGGAGTATTGAGAGATATGCTATAAAAGATAAATCGAATATCGCTAATGGGATGGGTGTGGTAAGCAACGACAGTGGTGTACTGAGGGTAGCCGCTCATCGCCGCCAATTAGCTCCTTGCACCTACACAGTACGACATCAAGGTAGCTCAGGTCTAGTTGGTAGTTCAACCTAGCTGGGTCATGAGATAATAGGTCGAGCCACCTACGCCGTATTTGGTGGGTGCAACACTGCCGAGACAGGTCGAGCCTAATGCTCGACCTGGTCTTCTAGTTCAGGCTTAGTTCTTACCTTTGGCTCGGCCAATCTAGGTTTACGTCCTTCTATCTGTCTTGTTGATTTTACAATTTGTGACATGGATTATGGTCTTGTTGACCTTGAACTTCTTTAGGAGGCATTCACCCAAGATGATTGAGGCTATAGTTAATTTGCCTAAATGTCCCGATAAGTCATCTGGGGGTAAGGTAACAGTTAAGTCGACTGAAAGTGGAGAGTCTATTGAATCTAGCGAGACTAGTAAATCAAATAGAGAGAGCGTAGCTTCCCTTTCCCAGTTGAGTGATAGAGCATTGAGAGCTGATGATGCTCTTTAAGAGAGCTTGCCCAAAAGAGTGCATAATCACACTGTAGATACCGATCATTATGCCATTTCTCTAACTCGTGATGATTTGATTATGTCATGAGAGGATTAATTTGTCTTTCTTCCTTGAGTTTGTCCTTTCTCAGGTTAGCCAAAAAAATAGGGACCCTCCTAGGGGCTGCTTCACTATTTACTTAGCATGTTTCTCTAGCGGGTTCACCATTCCTCCACACCCTCTACTTATAGAGATAACTCATAGCCTTTGGATTTGTATTAATCAATTTACTCCAAATTTATTCGTATTATTCGAGGGTTTTTGCTATCGGCTGAAGGAGTTAGGACTTTCCCTTAACATAGAGAGCTTCCAAGTTTTGTTTAGAGTGAGAAGAGTGCCCAAAAAAACTTACTTCTATTTCTATCCTCGAGGGGGATGCAAGTTCTTAGGAGGGTGCATTTTTTCTTGAGGTCCTTGGAAAGAAAATTTTTTCATTATTTGATATGATGGATGGGATTTTCCTATAGAGTAGAGTAGTGCTCCATCGTTGATTCCTCTTCAAGGGCGGCATCACCATGACCTCTTGCTTTAATTTATTGGGGCTGGATTGTTTGAGAATGTGATTGATATCAACTATTTATTTCCAATTGGTAGATAGTATTTATTCTTTATCATTTTATTGTTGCTCTATGCATATATCTTCTCGTTTTAATGCATTTTGTTCCTACTGTTTCAGGTACAAACATGAGCGATCGAATCGACATGGAGGCCTTGATGTCCCACAGACATGAGACACGTGAGGTGACCTTTTTTGTTACTCATCCACCTTTGGGACTACCTTCTAGTACGGTTGCTTCCTCGATCAGTAGTGGGCGCGCCTCTTTTTCCTATAAGGGCGATGATCAACAATCATTGTTATGTCGTCTTTAGCATGGAGATGGAAGTCATAGCAAGGAAGTAGTAGAGAAGGGCATCAATAAGAGACTGAGGAAGTCTAATTCCACAACCACTCTCCTCCACGGAGCAGGTTTAGGTTATTCTACTATGGTTTTGAATCGCTTAGTTGGATTCCAATCATATTGGGATACTGCATCAATTCATTGACTCACACCTAGGTAAAGGGCATTGTCAATGAGGATAACATTTCTCATTTTCAAGAGTTGTCTAATGAGTATATAGATGACTTGTCTGTTCTCTCTTATCCCTTCTCCATTGTTGTTTTTAATTCTCCATGTTCTCATTAATTTACTTAGTCTCATTTGTTGCTTTTCTTGCTTTTGGCGAGACCGCTACTTTGGTGAACATGATGGGCTGGCAGAGGTCTAGCTATAAAGAGTCATCATCTCGCTTTGAGATTAGTGAGAAAGAGAATGCTATTGAGGTCTCTCGCTTTAAGGAGAAGGTGGCTCGCCTGAAAGAGGAGGCGAAGGGTGCTTCAAAGGATTATGCGAAGTTGAGGAAGAAATATGATCATGAGACTAAAATTGGGAAAAAGTTCCTTGTCTGAAAGTGGCCATACTTTTATGGAATGAGTGAAGAAGGCTGCTATTTCAAAGTTTAAGTCTTCATCCTCTTTTGAAGATTTTGCCATTAAGAAGGCTCTGATTATCTATGATCAAGTGAATCACGACTGTCGCCATACTCTCAGGGAGTCCAGTTGTGTCTCTGAAGAGATTGTTATGCTCCTAAACCTGCCAGTTTTAGAATTTGAATTAGGGGGTCAAGGCTATAGCAATCGATGAGCCAGAAACTAAAGCAGTAGATGAGGTTGTAGTACGGCAGTGGGAAGAGCCAATGGTTGCGGGGGAGGACGTGTCCGCCACTGAGGGTGGGCCCCCCTAAGTTCCAGCAGTTTAGTTGGTTACATACCTTTATGTTAGGACTTAGAATGTCTTTTGCTATTTTCCACTTCATCTTTCTCAGACTTATGTGTTTTTTATTATAAACTATATATTTTTTCACATTTCTTTTATCGACTTTCATGTCGCACTAGACAATTGTTATTTCTTACGATAGATTCTACTCCTTTATACTATTATGTTTCTTTGGGGCCATTAGCCATATGTTCGTCATCATATTATTACTTAATGCACGTATTCCACTTCTCGTGGGGATCACTAGCTTCTCATGAGTTGCACTTTACAACTTCTTATAGGGTGCTATTTGTTTATTGTTATGCACAAGCCTTTTTGACATCTTATAGGCGTACTTTTGACATGAGTCACTGTGGACTTCTTATAGGTGCACATTGTGATCCTTTTTCCAGAGTCTAATAGACATTTAAGAGGTGGGTCTCATGAAACCCCACCACGAGTCTGAGCTTTTACAAAGGTCAACACCTATCTTCAATATAGTTCCTCGTAGGTAGGAAGAGAGGTATTGATTAATTATTTTAGTTTACCCCAAAGGGGATAATTATTTTCTTTGAGCTAAGGCTATTTCAATTTAGCTTCCTGAAAGTTCTCCTTGAACCTGCGATAAAACTCTCTCTCATGTAAATTCATGACACACTGCCAAATCTCATTACCATTACACTCTGAGGATCATAACAATGAGGGTTCCCTAAAGTAACTCAAAAGAAAAATACATATAAGAAACCTACGGGTCCATGGCAGAGCGTCATAATACCTACTTACCTCATAAGATAAGCTCTAAAAAGAGGCTCTTGCTTTCTAATTGGAGAAGTGTGACCACGCTCCAGGGGGAAGCACTCATTGCCTTATTGGAGTTCACTTTAAGGGGGAGGATGCTTAGTGTACCGCTTCCTCTTGCACTTAGATATTCTTTTCAAAGGGTTCCTCTTATTCCTGAGTTGCTTCTATGGGGGTTGGTTAGCCCCCTACTGCTTACTTTAAGCAAATGCTCGACCTTTTATGAGGGCATCATGCTTGCTTCACTTCAGTTAGTATTTGTGGGAGAGGTGTGTGCTCCTCTAGATTACCTTCAGAGTGAATGGGGTGGTCCGAACTGCACTTATTAGGACGTATCCTCTCTGTCAGCTTCTGCCTTGCATCATTATTGGGACAATGACACTTGATTGTTGTTGTTGGGAGTAGCCTTCTTTCTTCAAAGACTCTCCTTGTCTGGGTTTTGTCTTGTTATCTTGACCCCTAGGGGAAGGGATTCAGCTCTTGCTTCATTCTTGGAAGTTAGACTCCTTCTCCTATGATGTTCTCTACTCCGGTTGTTCTCACTTCTTCTTTGCTATTCTGGGAGCTAGGGGCGAGCTTTTGACTTTGTGAATGCTGGCTTCTCAAGCTCTAGACTTCGTTTGGCATCCTCAGTAGGGATTCCCATAGACGGTACCAAAATGATGTGGTCTTGCCTTGGACCTCCTTCGAATTTTCAAGATTCGTCTCCTCGTGATTCCTACACCCATGAAGTGATAAGATGGGTTATTGATTGTAACACAAACAAATAGTTAGGGGTCTCCTAGATTACCCCAGGAATGCCCCTCATATGCTCAAGTCAGTAATAGAGTGAGAGAAACTGAATGCTCAAATATAAAAGATGTACCTTCAAATAATGGTGAATGGGAGTATTTATAGGTGAATGTCGGAGGGTGTAATCTAGTGTAGTATGGTGCTTAGACCATTGAGGCTTCATGAGCCTATGAGCTTGGGATATCCTTGGGTCTCGTGGACTTAGTCTTTAGGCCTCTATTGGATTATGTCAAATCAATAATATATATATATATATATATATATATATATACATTTATGCATACAAAATGTAATATTAAGTTCAAATATATTATTAATAATAGATATATATACATACATAAGTAAAAGTAGATTTACTTTATAGATATAGAAGTATGTATTGAGATATGCTTATATAAATATATAATACTTTATTAATTAATTTTGTATAATTATTTAATGTTTTTTATATTCTAAATCTAATACTATATTATAAGTGTGATGTTACTAAAAATTAACTGTTTAATTCACATAGTAATTGTAGATGATATAATAACTATTTTTATTTAATAATAACAATATAATATTCCTCATAAGTTTATAATTTTAATTTGATTAACTTGAACATTTCAAGTGAAGGATTTTGGTTTGCAAGACCTCATCACATTTTAATTATCTTGTTTAGGTGATCTACCCTAACATGCATCAACATACATCATAAGAATAAATAACCATAAGATAATATAAAACCTAGCATGCCAATCTACCACATGGATGATCTTGATCCCCCAATAACATGATGCACATAGTGCATCACACAATTGGATTATTATGTGAGAATTAAAAGGAAAATCCCATCTATTACATGCATCACCATGCATACATGGCCTTTAATGCCTTGAACTCTTCATTCTCTTCTCCAATGCTTCATGGAAGGGCCTCCAAAGCAAAAGAAAATAAAGACTTCACTTTCTAAGCAACTCTACTCTCATTACAAAGGAGAAAGGAGGCACACAAGTCCCATTTAATTACATACCATAATAATCAAATCGAATAAAATCATTTTATAGGCTCAAGATCATCATGTCCATCCATTCAACATTCATTCATTCATCCCATAAATAACATAAAATGTTAAATTTATCGAGTAGACTTAATATGGATTAGTCACACTTTAAATCAAGCAATGAAACTAAGCATCAAAAACTGTAAAATAATTTGAAAAAAAGAATGTTTTGTGCATCTGGACAATCCAAAAATTGTATAACACTTCTACAACAAAAAATAAATGAAATAAACACAAAAATAGGATCAAATTACAGCTGTAAAATCATCATGAAGTTAGTTTCAGAAATTGATTTCATACACTGTTTCAAAATAGTGCCGAGAATAATACATCAATAGTAACGTGCAATCGAACGATATAATATTAATTCCGTAAACTTTCCTATATTCCTAGACATGTTTTAAATATTTTAAAACAATGAAACCAATTTTCAAAGTGCTCAAAAATTCCAAATTTTTTATTTTCTTTAACGTGTCAAAAATCGAGCAAATATTCAATCACATTGAATTGTAATCACTAAATCTTATTTAGCAACCTGTGAATCCATGTATAATCAACATCATACAATAACTATTTCATGATTCTCAACTCATCACATGAATTAAACATGAAATTCAATAGATCATCAACATATGAATCATTCAAAACTTAATCCAATTAAGTGTGGTATGAGATAGCTCCGATACCACTTGAAGGATCTAGACAATATTTATGTGGAAATTAAGAGGTTTGATCGGATACATTTCAAATTTTTTGATCTGATCACAATATCATATAGATATACCTGGATCTCACAATACCATACTATATTGTGTGAAATCAAGAAAATAGGAAGAATATTACCTCAAGATGAACTTCTTGATTGAAGATGATGATGATGATCCTTGGCTTTCCTCAAGTTTTGATTCTCCAATCCAATCTTTAAGTGAGAACTCCAAGTCCACAACTCCAAAAATCTCTAAGAGATGTTAACACATACCTCAAGATTGAAACACTCCAAGAAAGTTGTTAGGATTCTCTTAGATGAGAGAGATGTTGTACGGTTGATAGCTTGAGAGAGATGGAGAGAATTATTGTTGTTCCCCACTTATCATACTAATTCACATACTTTATCATTGTATATCTATACAATAATGTACATTTGATTATTGTATGTCTATACAATAATGCACATGTAATTATTGTATCTCTATAGTGTGAATTTTCTTCTTTGTCCATGGGCATCAAAAGACATTTCTCTTCTTGACCATGGGCCTCCAAATAAATCAATGAGCTAATTATTTAGGCCTTAATTTGAAGATGATAATGATGATCCTTAGCTTTCCTCATGTTTGGATTCTCCAATCCAATCTTCAAATGAGAACTCCAAGTCCGCAAATCCAAAAATCTCCAAGAGATGTTCACACACACCTCAAGATTGAAACACTCTAAGAAAGTTGCTAGGATTCTCTTAGATGAGAGAGATGTTGTACGGTTGATAGCTTGAGATAAATGGAGAGAATTATTGTTGTTCCCCACTTATCACACTAATTCACATACTTTATAATTGTATCTCTATACAATATTGCACATTTGATTATTGTATCTCTATAGTGTGAATTTTCTTCTTTGTCCATCGGCATCAAAAGACATTTCTTTCCTTAACTACTCCAAATAAATCAATGAGCAAATTATTTAGGCCTTCATTTGATTTAATCTAATTAAACAAGACTTGGCCAACATAATTAGTGATTGATTAAATGGATCTGAGCACAACTATTGGACTATTGGCTCATGGACCCGATTAAGTAACTCTTAATTAATTGGTCCACAATCAACTCTTTAATTGTAGAAATTCTTTGGCCCAATGATTAATAATCTCTTATTAATCAATTTAACTCTTAAATTGCTTAGTTCAATTTATCTAATAAATTGTTCTAGCTAATTATTGATTAATTCGATTAACTAATAAAACTTCCTTCAACTATGTCACATCTTATCTCTTGTGTAACAATCGATAATTTATGTGCGACCTCTATGGTCCACTAATTAATTTGACATGGGCTCACAACTCCTTGCAATTTAATTACTGATTAATTAAATTATTCTTCTGATTAATTGAACTACTTTCCAATTAATTACTCATCGGATTAATCTCCATTAATCTTTGAGCACAATCTCCGAAGGATAGTCTCCGAAGGACAGTTATTCTAGCCATACAAACTTTGGAGCCCAATCATTTGGTGAATTAATATATGTGAACTATTTTCGCTCTACGAGTGTCGTGCAAATACGATTATTCCATTTATTATCTCCTAGTCTCGACCTAGGGTTAAGATATTGATCGGCACCTCAATAGTCATGATAACTATGAATCTATTCTTATTATTCAGCTCTTCGTGATTGTTACCTTTTTGGAAACTCCTTTCCAAATAAGTTACATCACGTTGCGCAAGGATTTTCATAAACCGAGCAACATAAAACTCATAGGAGATCAACTCACTCTATAATGTGAGCAAACAGATCCTTTCTGGGAACTCATATATCTTCGAGCATAAGTCGAATGAACCCCGAGTACATACACATAGGCTTACTGGGAGTCAGGATACAAACAAAAGCTCAAACACCCATGAACAAGACAACTGTGGAACCTCAAGTTAAAGGACTAATAATATGCTCTATCGTAAGTATAGAGAAATTCCATTGCCGATGTGCCACTACAGCTATCTTATGGTTTCTCTAGTCGGAGCCCTTGATGAACCCTTACTCTAAAGAGCACCCGTTGACGTGTACTGATGTCAATACACCATTTACCTATGAAATAAGGTAAATTCCAACTCCTTGGTGTATACATCATCAATGCAAGTCTATCTGAATCTATGATGTCCTCATTCTCATAGATTCTATGATTTGGAGTATTTTGAGATTACGACCGTAGAGACTTATTTCATGATTATCACCAAAAGTGTATTGACCAAGTCCCATAGTATAATGTGATCTCAAGGACTTTATTCAAACGCATTCGTAGAGGAAATTATTCATAAGATGAAGATGGCCTTGTAAAAATATATCGACTAAATAAAGATTGTATTACAATAGAGTAGTTTTACAGTGTAATTACAATTGGCTATGGGGCACTACTCCAATAATCTCCCACTTGCCCTAAAGCCAATTCCCCATAACCCTTAGTCCCATCTTCATAAGATGCCCCTCAAGGGTCTTTTGTGATAGAGCTTTAGTTAGTGGATCTGTTGTATTCTCTTTTGAGGTGATTTTCTCCACTCGAACATCACCTCTATCTATGATCTCATGGATTAAATGATATCATCGCAGTATATATTTAGATCGGTGATGAGATCTTGGCTCCTTAGCTTGTGTAATGGCTCCCGTGTTGTCACAAAAGACAACAATCGCATTGGCAATGCTAGGTACCACACCCAACTCTTGAATGAAGTTTTTAATCTATACTACTTTCTTTGCCACATTCGATGCTGCAATATATTCTGCCTCAGTGGTTGGGTTAGTTATAGTCGACTGCTATCTTCTTCCGTTTGTGGAACCATAGACTTCGAGAAATGCAAACCTTGACTAATCGAGACAAATCCCTTCTTGGACTTTTCCATAGAAAATCTTCTCAAGATTTAATCTATGTATGAAGATTGGGAGAGCCCCAAGAGCCTCTTTGATCTATCTCTATAGATCCATATTCCCAATACGTAAGAAGTATCTCCCATGTCCTTCATGGAGGACTGAGCAAATAACCATGCTTTTGTGCACTCTAACGAATCTCTCTCATTACCAATGAGGAGAATGTCATCGACGTAAAGCACTAAGAATTGTATTGAGCTCCCAAGTACCTTCTTGTACATATAGGGTTCATGCATAATTTTTATGAAGCCAAACATTTTGGCTGCCTTATCAAAATGTATGTTCCAACTTTGCGATGCTTATTTGAGTTCATAAATGGATCTCTAGAGTTTGTAAACCTTTTGCTCACTCCCACTGGATATAAAGCATTATGGTTGCTCCATATAAATTTCCTTATCAATGTCACCATTGAGAAAGGCGGTCTTTACATCCATTTTCCATATTTCATAGTCATAATATGTGGCTATGGCAAGTATTATCCTAATGAATTTTGACATTGCTATAGAGGAAAAGGTTTTCTCAAAATCAATCCCCGATCTTTGGGTATAACCTTTGGCCACTAGCCGAGCTTTATAGGTCAATACCTCTCTATCTGCTTCCAAGCTTTCACTTATAGATCTATTTGCAGCCACCGGGTACTATACCTTTGGGTAGATCTACCAAGGTCCAAACCTTGTTAGAGTACATAGAGTTTATTTTGGATTTCATGGCTTTTAGCTAATATCCCGAATCTGTATATAATACGGCCTCCACATAAGCCTTCGGATCTCCATCTGAACTCTCTGCTTCATGAAGGAATCCAAACCATTCGGGTTACCTCTTCACTCATAGAGACTTTTTTGGATGGTGTACAAAGGGTTTTGGTTCATGATTTGCTTCTACTGCTTGTGGAATTTGATGATCATCGTTTACTTTATCAAGTTCGATGATAATGCCTTTTCTATCTAATAGAAACTCCTTTTCAAGAAAGGTGGGGTTTCTCGAAATAAACACATTTTGTTTCGAAGGATCATAAAAGTAATAACCCAAAGACTTTTGGGTATCCCACAAACTTACACAAGTTGGTTCTCAAATCCAGGTTATCTCCTACTATATGCTTAACATAAGCAAGAGACCCCCATATTCTGAGATAAGAATATGAAGGTGCTTTGCCAAACCATATCTCATACGGGGTTTTAGGCACTGACTTTGAAGGTACTATATTTAGTATCCTCACAGCCATGTGGAGAGCATAGCCCTAAAAGAAAATAGGGAGGTCGGTGAAGCTCATCATGGAACGCACCATGTCCAACAAGCTATGATTTCTTCTTTCGGCTACCCCATTATGCTGAGGTGTGTGCTGGGTGGAGTCTACTTTGAGAGAATCCCATTCTCTTTAAGGAAGTCTATAAAATCTAAACTTAAGTATTCTCTTCCTCGATCGAATTGAAGAGTTTTAATACTAAGTCCTAACGGTTCTCTACTTCATTCTTATACTCTTTGAACATTTCAAAGGCTTCGGATTTGTACTTCATAAGATATACATATCCGAATCATGTATAGTCATTCGTAAATGTAATAAAGTATGAGAAACCTCCCCTTTCACTAACCTTTAGTGGCCCATAAACATCCGTACGGATTAACTCCAAAGGACTAGTGGTGCGTTCCAGGTGACTTATGAATGGCGCTTTGGTCATTTTCCATTTTAAATAAGATTCACAAGTTGGTAAATCCTCTAATCTATACAAGATGAGAATTGCCTAAGTCTAACTTCATAATTCCCTCTTCCTTGGCCTCAATGGTTGAGCCATTCCCAAGGCAAAGCAGGAGCTCCCCTCTACTTAGTTTCATTCTTCTTTCCATTACCTGCAACACATTGCAAAGATGAGAACCATATGCAGTATCAAATACCCATAAGGAAGAATTTACGAAAATGTTAAGTTCAACAAAATACATACCGCTTCCCAAGCTAGCAAGGTAAGCTTTGCAATTGTGCTTCCAATGGCCAGGCTCACCATAGTAGAAACATTTTTGATCTGACTTGTCGACTTTTGAATCTTTCTTGACTCATCCCGTAGCCTTCATAGGTCGCTTCCCTTTTGAAGAAGAACTCTTCTTCTTTATCAATTTCTTCTTGCCTTTCGGGCCTTTGGATTTAGATAAGAAGATAACCATTAATGGCTTTTCTCTTTTCATTGTGGCCTTCGTCGTGACTAGCATATTAACCAATTCATTAATTGTCATTACTTGTTTTGACATATTGAAGTTCATAATAAATTGGTCAAATAAAGGTAGAAGAGATTGTAGGATCAAATCTACATAAAGGTTATTGTCCATAATCACATCTAATGTGGTGAGTTTTTTTATGAGTCCAATCATCTTAAGCCCGTGTTCATGGACATTTGACCCTTCCACCATCCTCACATGAAAGAGTTCCTTAGAAGCCACGTACCGCTCATATCATGATTCTACACTGCATAATTCTTTTAAGTGTAGCATGATATCAGCGGCATGCCTCATGTGCTCATGAGACTTCTGAAGCTCATTCGACATGGAGGGCATCATTAAGCACCAGGCTTGAAGATTGTCCTCTTCCCACTTTTGGACCGTCTCACATTCCTCAGCAGATGCTTCTTCTGGAACAACATTTGGTGGACTTTGCTCGAGAACATAAGTTCTCTTTTTAGAGTCAAGAATGATTTTGAGGTTCTTTAACCAATCGGAATAGTTTGGCCTAGTAAGTTTGTTAGTTTCCAAAATCATGGCAAGTGAATTTTTAGCCATTTCAGTTGATTTTCAAAAGAAATCTAAAAAATGACAATGAAGAGAATATTAACATTTAATAGATCAATATTATAAACATGATTATGGTCTTCAATCATGAGTTATCTCCCACTATTTATTCAAATTTCATGCCCTCTCATAAAAATAGGGAAATCCAATTTCCTAGCGGGTTTCAATGCCCTCAGACAACATCTCATGGCCTACGACTCGTGAGACATCCACTAATATGATTCCAAGGTAGGTAACTTTTACCAATTACATCACCATGTAACCCTAAAAAATATTTCGCCTCACCGTTCGTATAGACCCATGACTCATGTGACATCTATACTACTTAGTGTGTAGTCATTAACCCACCAACCTTGATTCGATGATAATTGATCATGGATGTTCCATGACTCGTGAGACAATGCCGCAATCAAATTATGAAAGAATCCGATTACATCTTATGTATAAGGAGATGATGATCCCCATTCTTCCAAAAAATAACCCACGACTCATGAGACAATATTTTTCAATGATCGATTCTCCTAATCCTACTCCTATTGGTGGAAGGCAAGGTTGATTAAATCTCATTTCAAATCATCATTTTAATTGACTTAATATTGATTAACTTGAACATTTCAAGTGAGGGATTTTGGTTTGCAAGACCTCATCACATTTTAATTATCTTGTTTAGGTGATCTACCCTAACATGCATCAACATACATCATAAGGATAAATAACCACAAGATAATATAAAACCTAGCATGCCAATCTACCACATGGATGATCTTGAGCCCTCAATCACATGATGCACATAGTGCATCACACAATTGGATTATTATGTGAGAATTAAAAGGAAAATCCCATCTATTACATACATCACCATGCATATATGGCCTTTAATGCCTTGAACTCTTCATTCTCTTCTCCAATGCTTCATGGAAGGGCCTCCAAAGCAAAAGAAAGGAAAGACTTCACCTCCTAAGCAACTCTACTCTCATTACAAAGGGGAAAGGAGGCATACAAGCCCCATTTAATTACATACCATAATAAACAAATAGAATAAAACCATTTTATAGGCTTAAGATCATCATGTCCATCCATTCAACATTCATTCATTCATCACATAAATAACATAAAATGTTAAATTTATCGAGTAGACTTAATATGGATTAGTCACACTTTAAATCAAGCAATGAAACTAAGCATCAAAAACTGTAAAATAATTTGAAAAAAAGAATGTTTTGTGCATCTGGACAATCCAAAAATTGTATAACACTTATACAATGGAAACTAAACAAAAAAACACAAAAATAGGATAAAATTACAGCTGTAAAATCACCATGAAGTCAGTTTCAAAAACTGATTTCATACACTGTTTGGATGAACAGTAACACGAACAGTACATGAATAGTACCGAGAACAGTACGTCAATAGTAACGTGCAATCGAACGATCCGATTTTAATTCTGTAAAATTTCCTATATTCCTAGAGATGTTTTAAATATTTTAAAACAACAAAACCAATTTTCAAAGTGCTAAAAAATTCCATATTTTTTATTTTCTTTAATGTGTCAAAAATCAAGCAAAAATTCAATCGCATTGAATTGTAATCACTAAATCTTATTTAGCAACTTGTGAATCCATATATAATCAACATCATACAACAACTATTCCACGATTCTCAACTCATCACATGAATTAAACATGAAATTCAATAAATCATCAACATATGAATCATTCAAAACTTAATCCAATTAAGTGTGGTATGAGATGGCTCTGATACCACTTGAAGAATATAGATGATATTTATGCGGAAATCAAGGGTTTGATTGGATAGATTTCAAATTTTTTGATCTGATCACAATATCATATAGATCTACCTGGATCTCACAATACCATACTATATTGTGTGAAATCAAGAAAATAGGAAGAATATTACCTCAAGATGAACTTCTTGATTGAAGATGATGATGATGATCCTTAGCTTTCCTCAGGTTTTGATTCTCCAATCCAATCTTTAAGTGAGAACTCCAAGTCCACAACTCCAAAAATCTCCAAGAGATGTTAACACACACCTCAAGATTGAAACACTCCAAGAAAGTTACTAGGATTCTCTTAGATGAGAGATTGTTGTACGGTTGATAGCTTGAGAGAGATGGAGAGAATTATTGTTGTTCCCCACTTATCACACTAATTCACATACTTTATAATTGTATATCTATACAATAATGTACATTTGATTATTGTATGTCTATACAATAATGCACATTTAATTATTGTATCTCTATAGTGTGAATTTTCTTCTTTGTCCATAGGCATCAAAAGACATTTCTCTCCTTGACCATGGGCCTCCAAATAAATCAATGAGCAAATTATTTAGGCCTTAATTTGATTTAATCTAATTAAACAAGACTTGGCCCAACATAGTTAGTGATTGATTAAATAGATCCTAGCATAACTATTGGACTATTGGCTCATGGACCCGATTAAGTAACTCTTAATTAATTGGTCCACAATCAACTCTTTAATTGTAGAAATTCTTTGGCCAATAATTAATAATCTCTTATTAATCAATTTAATTCTTAAATTGATTAGTTCAATTTATCTAATAAATTGTTCTAGCCAATTATCGATTAATCCGATTAACCAATAAAACTTCCTTCAACTATGTCATATCTTATCTCTTGTGTAACAACCGATAATTTGTGTGTGACCCCTGTGGTCCACTAATTAATTAGACATGGGCTCACAACTCCTTGCGATTTAATTATTGATTAATTAAATTATTCTTCTGATTAATTGAACTACTTTCCAATTAACCACTCATCAGATTAATCTCTATTAATCCTTGAGTACCTAATCTCCGAAGGATAATCATTCTAGCTATACGAACTTCAGAGCCCAAGAATTTGATAAATTAATATATGTGAACCTTTTATTCTCTACGAGTGTCATGTAAATACGATTCTTCCATTTATTATCTCCCAGTCTCGACCTAGGGTTAAGATATTGATCGACACCCGAATAGTCATGATAACTATGAATATATTCTTATTGTTCGACTCTTCGTGACTGTTACCTTTTTGGAATCTCCTTTCAAATAAGTCATATCACCTTGCGCAATGATTTTCATAAATCGAGTAATATAAAACTAATAGGAGATCAACTCACTCTACAATGTGAGCAAATGAATCATTTCTTGGAACTCACATGTCTTCAAGCATAAGTTGAATGCACCACGAGTACATCCACATAGGCTTACTAAGAGTTAGGATACAGACAAAAGCTCAAACACCCATGAACAAGACAACCGTGGAACCTCAAGTCAAAGGACTAATAATATGCACTATCGTAAGTATAGAGAAATTCCATTGCCGATGTGCCATTATGGCTATCTTATGGTTTCTCTAGTTGGAGCCCTCGGTGAACTCTTACTCTAAAGAGCACCTGTTGATGTGTACCGATGTCAATACACTGTTTACCTATGAAACGGGGTAAATTCCAACTCCTTGGTATATACATCATCAATGCAAGTCTATCTAAATCTATGATGTACTCATTCTCATAGATTCTATGACTTGGAGTATTTTGAGATTACGACCGTAGAGACTTGTTTCATGATCATTACCAAAAGTGTACTGACCAAGTCCTATAATCTAATGCGATCTCGAGGACTTTATTTAAATATATTCATAGAGGAAATTATGCATAAGATGAAGATGGCCATGTAAAAAGATATCAACTAAATAAAGATTATATTACAGTAGAGTAGTTTACAGTGCAATTATAATTAGCTGTGGGGCACTAGTCCAACACGTGCTTCATGTCCCGATATGAACTAGAACCTTATTAGTGGAGAACTCTTTGGAATACCTGTAATCAAGCCTGTGTTTGAGTCCGGGAAGCTGATTTTGTTTGTAAATAATACTTTTGTTGGAAAAGTTTACTCTAGTGAATGAATGGTCAAACTATGTCATTATAACATTGATAATGATAATGATAATAATAATACTAATTCTTTTGTTTACATGCTTGAGTCTATTAATTTATTACAGAATAGATTAGCACATATAGGGAAAAACACTATTAACTGCATGGTGAAAAATGGCTTAATTTTATATGATATTGATAATCTTGTTAAATGTGAAATTTGTGTTAAGTCTAAAATGACTAGAAAGCCTTTTCAAAGTGTTGAAAGAAATTCTCAATTTCTTGAACTAGTGCATTCCAATATTTGGGAATTAAATAGCATGTTAAACTACACGAGGTAATAGGTATTTTATTGCTTTCATAGATGATTGCTCTTGATATACATATGTACCTTTTATTGTATAAAGATAAAGCTTTTAATACATTTAAGGTATATAAAGCGGAAGTAGAAAATCAACTAATTAAGAAAACTAAAATACTTTGGAGTGATAGGATGGAGAATATTTTCCTAGTGAGTTTAATTCATGTTGTGGAGAAAATGGTATAATTCATCAATGTTTTGCATCTCGTACACCTAAACAAAAATGGTTTAGCAAAAATAAAGAATAAAACTTTGTTAGAGATGATAAATGCCATGTTATTATATGCAAAATCATCTTTTAATTTATGGGGGGAAACACTACTTGCAGCATGTTATATAATTATTTGAATTCCTTAAAAGAAGAATAACACTTCTCCATATGAAATATGGAAATGAACAAAACCTAATATAGCTTATTTTAAATTATGGGGGTGTGTTGCATATTGCAAGAATAAGGATCCTGAAAGGACTAAGTTGGGTCCTAGAGGGATCAAATATGCTTTTCGAGGTTATTCTACAAATAGCAAGGCATATAGGTTTCTAAATTTGGAGTCTAATGTTATTATAAAATCCAGAGATGTGGAGTTCATTGAGAATTTATTAACTTTGGATAATAATTCTCAAACTTTTAGTAAAGAAACTTGAGAGGAGTTTCCTAAATGTTCACAATAAGAACCATCATCTAAGATGGTTGAAAATTCAAATGAACCTCGTGTTGGTGTTTATTTTGCAAACCACAAGTGCACAGTGTCAAGTTTTAATACAACGGTGAGTTGAGTATTGTATCCACTAGGATTGTAATAAAAAATTACACTAAGTACCGTAGTTCAAATAGTCTCAATTTTATCAAGAAAATCAAGTGATGATTGGTAGATAAAGTAGAGTAAGATAGAGAATGCAAAGACAAAAGTGGAGTTCTTAGAAGCAATACAACTAACACCTTATGAGCAAGAAATTCTAGAGGAACGACTTATCTAATTATCATCTATATTCTTCCTTCCAAAACATACCAATTCAAGTCAACAACACATGCAAGTTAAGAATTCCTATGCTCATCAATTCCCTCTCTCGAGTGTCGAATTGACTAAGAGTTCTAACATGAATTTTGACATCTCTATAAAAATCTATAAAAGTTCAATAAATTCTTTTCAAAACTTCAAAGGTTTCTTAAGCTTCTCAACTCTATGATTCTTGGGTTGTGTTATCTTTATGATCATGTATAATCTCCCCTCTCTCGAGTATCGAATCTCATACATCAAATAATCTCAATTAATGGCCAAATAATCAAGATGCAATAGTATTCAAGATAACACAAACAAGATGAATAACTTGAACTAATAATGATTGGAACTCAAAACATAAGATCAAATAAGGTTACATCATCCTCTAGAAAGAAAAGTTTAGTTCCTCATGGATAAATACAATTTCAAGAAATATATAAGAAATAACATGGAAATTGTTTACTAATTTGTGAAGTGAGAGGAATGGCTGAAGTTCTCCTTGTTTCCAAGAATGGCTTCCTTGGTTGATGTAAATTTTCTCTTCAACTTCTCAAGATGATTGTTCCATTTTCTTCTATCAAGAGTCTTCCAAAAAAACCCCAAAATCTTTCCCTTCTTTTCTTGGTTGTTCCCCTATTTTTTATCTCCACCAAAATTCTCCCTTTTTGCAAGTTGTTGCCAACCTATTTCTTAGCCATCTTATCCTATCTTTTAGCAATCATTTTCCTCTTTTTGGCTTTATTTTTATTTATTTTATGACATTTTTTTAGCCTATAAAATCTTGTTCAAGTGTTTCCTATCATATCTCCTTTATTTCCTTAAAATTAGGTGGAAAAAAAAATTAGACGGCGTGCAGGAAATATGACCATGTTGGGGGCATGCTAAGACCATGTTGGGGGCATGCTCAGACCATGCTGGGGTATGCATTTTGTGGTGAGGCATGCTCAAACCATGCCACGACATGCACCTTTGTGCTTGTTTTTCTTCATTTTTAAGCCATGCTACGACATGGTATGACTGTGCCGCGGCATGCTTCATTTTTTTTCCATATTTTGGCTTGTTTTGTCCCTTATTTTCCTTTTTGACTTGTATTTTAGAGAGTTGTTCTGTAATGCATCAAAACACGTATAAAAACTAGATAAATTACTCGATATCAATCAAATAATTAATCTAGAAGTACTTAATTTGTTGGTATAAAACCAACTTATCAAATACCCTTAAATTTGAAGATTTGCTTGTCCTCAAGCATCAAACGTGAATTTTCAATAACAACTCCTCTATGAATCAAGTTACCAAAGTCAAGAAAGATTTTTCTAACATTTTATCTCAAAAGATTAGAAAAATATACCAAGTTTACATTTTAACATGCATATTGGTTTCACCTAACTTTATGATCTTGTATGCGTGAGTGTGAAAGTAGTAGTTTATCAACTTGCATTTATCATCCGGATAGATTTATAAAGCTAACTACTCCTATTTGATCCTCTTTTGAACTGCTTATCAAACTTCATAGGCTTGTTTTTCACACTAATCTCCACTAATGTAGATAGATCATAGCATCAAAGATCAAACTGAATTCCAAAGCTTGTATTGTGAAGCTTGAGTAAAGATGGGAAAATATGAAAAATTGTAGCTTAAAATTACCCATTTTATACTATCATACTAGAACCTTTATGAATGAGCACCAACTTCTTCATTAATCCCTTCATTTTTCTTTATTGAATATCCCATTTTTCTTCTTTTTTTTATCTTGAATTACCCCAAAACTCATTTCTTTTATTATATGCAATGGGGATCTATTTATTTTAGGGAGTTCAAATCATACACCTCAATTCAGAATCTCTTCATTTTCATCATTTTTCAATCTTTTCTTCTCTTTATTTTTGTTTTTTGTTTTTAAAACAATTCATTCAAGAATGATTGTGTAAATGAGAGAAAAAAAGGGTCAAAAATTAAAAAATTTCATAAAGCTCGATAATGTGTATGGGTGTCTAAAGAATTGCTTCAATATGCTCAAGAGGGGACACTATAGAATAATTCAAGTATAGGTTGGCTTCAAAGGCTCAAACAGCCCCAAAAATGGCATAAATCATCTCCCTAATGCTATACCACCTAGGATTTCGCATCGACTTGTGATCAAACAAGTTTTAGAGGTTGGTGGGATAATTTAGGAAATAATTAGACCTTACAAACTGTGTCTAAATAATTAAATATAACTCAACAAACTACTTAGTGCATCAAGATTCACAAGACCTCATAAAGTAAATAAAACCAATTTTTGATGTTTAGACACGTAAACAAACGTACATATTCTAATATTCACTTTTTTTTCAAACATGCACATAGTTCATCACTAAACTTGACAATCAATAAATTAAACAAGTCAATGAATTAAGCTCAACAAGCTATAAACAAGCATTAAACTTTTCAAGCAACACACAATTATCCTAAACTCTTGAACTTCCCCCCTCCAAACTTAATATAAGCATTGTCCTCAATGTTTAAAGAAATAAAGCATATAAGAAGGGAGAAATAGAAAACTTCCCTTTCAAATAGATGATGCCCTTGGAGTCCATGGAGATTAACACATATTACCAAGGAGATATCCATCTACATAAGAAAAATGAGACATAAATGCACATGAGCTATTCACAAAAGTGAAAATGCAATTGAAGCAACGCAATAGCTAAATAAAAGAAAGCTCGACATGCCTAAATCTAGAAATAGAATATACTTCAAAAACTAACTAAGAAATTATTCAAAAGCAGAGGAAACAAAGGGTTTAGGTTGCCTCCCAAGAAGCATTTGGTTTATAGTCGTCAGCCTGACTATCTTCTTTACTCATCCTGGATCTAAAAATAAATGTTCATCAGGCCACGTCTTTGTGTGCTCTAAGAGTGTAGGTGATCCTTTTGGATAGGTAAGGTGAGGATGATCTGGAGTAGCATCAAGGGCCTTTTAGACATCAACAAGTATATCCCCTATTACTGCGAATGGTCTTCCAAACATGGTAAAGATATACCTATCTTTTTCCATATTAAAAATGAAAAAATATGTAGAGCATAAGAATTGGTCACCATTCCCAAACATATCTTGAGTCACCTTAGTAGGCCTCGCTCCATCTAGTGCATGCTTTCTAAAATTAAACATTGAAATTGAATTAGTGTTTGCATCTAGATCACATAATGCTATTTCACAAGTATAGTTTCCAATTGAATAAGGGATAATGAAACTCCCTGAATTGGTAAGAACTTGAGGTGTCTTCTCTTGCAAGATGGCATTGCACTTTTCAATAGTTTCGCACTCCTCCATTTGTTGTTGTTGTGAGATGTTGTCCTCCTTATCCACCATAGAGTTTGGTAGAGCTTTGCTCTTCTTGAGAAGTTGGATGGAGCTCTCTTGGATTTGTATCACTTAGAAAGTTTTCTTTATTCTATCTTTGCTTAGCAGATCCTCCAATGATGCCTTTTTTTCACCTACTAGAGGATTGGGATTTGATGGATTATTGTAACCTAGTGGGGGTTGAAGCACATTTTGAATGTTGGCATAAGAAAAATTCTCATGATTTCTATACCCCGGATTGTAGTGAGTAGGTAATTGATTTCCCTTGAAATTGAAATTATGATTATTGACAAAGTTTACCTGCTCATTACCTTTGGTTTTCATAAATGAAGTGCTAGTGGATGCCATATAATCCATTCCTTGATAAGCTCCATTAGAAGTCCAAGTTGCAAATTGGTTTGAAAGAGAAGAAATTTGTACAACTAATTGTGTAAATGAATCTACCTCAAGAACACTGGCTACCTTTGTAATAAAAGACCTCTTGAAAGGCCATTGATAGCTATTAGTAGCCATCTCCTCAAGACTCCTAGCTTTACGTATACAAATACGTATAATTCAAATTATGGGAAGAAAGTAAAAATAACTAAACTAAAATCAAGACAAAGTTATAATAATATCAATGCAATTATGATAAAACAATCCCTGGCATTGGCGCAAAAAATTTGTTGGTGTTTATTTTTCCAACCGCAAGTGCACAATGTCAAGTTTTAATACAACAGTGAGTTGAGTATTGTATCCACAAGGATTATAATGAAGCATTGCACCAAGTACCGTAGTTCAAATAGTCTCATTTTTATCAAGAAAATCAAGTGATGATTGGTAGACAAAGTAGAATAAGATAGAGAATGCAAAGATAATAGTGGAGTTTTTAGAAGCAATACAACAAACACCATATGAGCAAGAAATTCTAGAGGAATGACTCACCTAATTATCACATATGTTCTTTTTTCCAAAATATACCAATTCAAGTCAGCAACATATGTAAGTTAAGAATTCCTATGCTCATCAATTCCCTCTCTTAAGTGCTGAATTGACTATGAGTTCTAACATGAATTCTATAAAAATCCAAGAATAAAACCCTATAAAAGTTCAATGAATTATTTTTCAAAATTTCTAAGGTTTCATATGCTTTTCAACTCTATGATTCCTAGGTTGTGTTATCCTTATGATCATGTATAATCTTTCCTCTCTCGAGTATCAAATTTCATATGTCAAACAATCTCAATTAATGGCCAAATAATCAAGATGCAATACTAAACAAGATAACACAAACAAGATAAATAACTTGAACTAATGATGATTGAAACTCAAAACCTAGGATCAAGTAAGATTACATCATCCTCTAGAAAGAAAAGTTTATTTCATCAAGGATGAATACAATTTCAAGAAATATATAAGAAAGAACATAAAAATTGTTCATCAATTTGTGAAGCGAGAGGAATGATTAAAGCTCTCATTATCTCCAAGAATGGCTTTCTTGGTTGATGCAAATCTTCTTTTCAACTTCTCAAGATGATTGCTCTATTTTCTTCTTCTAAGAGTCTTCTAAAAACCCCCTAAAATCATCCTCTTCTCTTCTTGGTTATTCTTCCTGTTTTTTATCGCCACCAAAACTCTCCCCTTTTGCAAGTTGTAGTTAACCCATTTCTTAGCCATCTTGTCTCCTATTTTAGTAATCATTTTTCCTTTTTTTAGCCTTATTTTTCTTTATTTTATGATATACTTTTTAGCCCATAAAATATGGTTCAAGTGTTTCCCATCATATCTCCTTTATGCCCTTAAAATTGGGTGAAAAGAAAAAGTAGACCGCGTGCAAGAAATGTGACCATATTGGGGAATGCATTTTAAGCTGAGGCATGCTCACTACATGCTAGCTACTGGACTAGCATGCTATGACATGCTCAAACCATGCCGTGACATGCACTTTTATGCTTGTTTTTCTTCATTTTTAGGCCATGCAGCAGCATGGTATGACTGTGCCGTGGCGTGCCTTCATCTTTTTTATATTTTTAGCTTGGTTTATCCCTCATTTTCCCTCTTGACTTGCATTTTGGAGAGTTATTCTATAATGCATCAAAACATGTATAAAAACTAGATAAATTGCTTGAGATCAATCAAATAATTAGTCTAGAAGTACTTAATTTATTTGTTTAAAACTAACTTATCACCTCGAAGATGCAAAAGAATCCAAAAAGTTAAAACTTTAGGATTAGATGAGGTTACTTATTTCTATTTTCTTAGTAGAAGAAACTAGGAAGAAAGTCACAAGAGCAATACCAATTGCTCTTCAAAGTTGAAAGTGATCTTAAAAGCTATAAGAAGCTA
This sequence comes from Paulownia fortunei, assembly GCA_019321725.1. Classification (NCBI taxonomy): domain Eukaryota; kingdom Viridiplantae; phylum Streptophyta; class Magnoliopsida; order Lamiales; family Paulowniaceae; genus Paulownia; species Paulownia fortunei. Next base: position 14,741,369 of record CM033106.1, read on the forward strand.
TGGCATTTAGAGATGCTACTTTCTGGAAGGATGCTATTAATGATGGGCGGAATTCTATAATATCAAACCACACTTGGGAACTTGTCAATTTACCACCTAGTTCTAAACCTATTGGTTGTAAATAGGTGTTTAGAAGGAAATACCATAGTTATGGTAATCCTCTAACATTCAAGGCTCAATTAGTAGCTAAAGGATATCAACAACAAGAAGGGATTGATTATTTTAATAGGTTCCTCTAGCTAGAATAACCACTATAAGGATGTTGTTAGCTTTAGCTTCTATACATTTATGCTCATCAAATAGATGTCAAAATGACATTATTAAATGGTGATCTTGGTGAGGAGGTTTATATGGAGCAACCAAAAGGGTTTGTTCTATCGAGAAATGAATGTAAAGTGTGCAAATTAAATAAGTCCTTGTATGATTTGAAACATGCACCCAAAAAATGACATGGAAAGTTTGATAATGCTATTCTTTCAAATGGCTTTGGTTCATAATACTGTTGATAAATGACTGTATGACGAAATATGTGATAATTGCATTATATTTGTATGTCTATATGTTGATGACATGTCAATTATTAGTAATGAGATAAAAGGCATTTTAGAAACAAAGAGGTTTCTATCTTCCACTTTAAAATGAAAGATATTGAGCAAGCGGATACCATTTTAGGTATCAAAGTTACAAGACATAGTAGGGGTTATGAACTTAGTCATTTGCATTGTATTGAGAAAATGCTTGACAAGTTCAAACAATTGAATATTAAGGAAGCAAGTACCTCAATTGATCCAAGTATAAAACTTGTGAAAAATAATGGAAGAGATATAGCCCAACTTGAGTATGCAAGTGATATTGGTAGTCTCATGTATGCTATACAACGTACAAGACAGCATTATTGCATTTGCAATTAGTAAATTAAGAAGATTTACTAGCAATTCCAATGGTGAGCATTAGAGAGCTACTAAGAGAGTTTTTGGATATATTAAGAAAACCAAAAACCTAGGCTTGGACTATACTAAATTCCCTACTATTATAGAAGGATATACAGATGCTAGCTAGATATTAAGTGTATGAGACAATAACTTTACTTCAGGTTGGGTGTCTACTCTATGAGAAAGTGTAATTTCTTGGAGGTCTAAGAAACAAACTTGCAAACACATCTAACCATGGAATCTTAATTTATTCCCTAGCATAAATGGGAAAGACGCAGGGTGGCTTCAGGATCTTCGCTATGAGATTCCATTGACATAAAAAAATTCAACTTCAATATCAATTTTGTGTGATAGTCAAGCCACTTTAGCCTGAGCTTGTAGTAAGATTTATAAGCGAAAGTCTAGACATATAAGTCTAAGACATGAATATGTGAAGAAATTTATCAAAAGTGGTATTATTTCTCTAAGAGAGAATGTTAAATCAAGTGAGAATTAGTTGATCCATTTACTAAGCCTCTGTCGAGAGAGTTAGTAAAATCAGCATTGCAAAAGATGGGATTAAAAATCCATAGTTAAATAAACCACTAATGATGCAACCCTACCAAACATTACTGTATGAGTAATATGAGGTTCAAAATGTAAGAACAAGTTAATGATAAATGGAAAAGTTGCAGCACTTATACTTATAAAGCCTTATGTATATGATGTTTAAGTTATGGATGTTACAATTAGAGGATTGAGTTTAAGACTTTTAATGAAGTTTAGTTCAAGGAACAAGTATCTCAAATGTAACATTGAAACTGTAAGAACTTCACCTATGTAAACTAATAGGTGGTGCCACCTCAACAAAAAGTTAAGAGTTTTATTTCTAAAATGTTCACGAATGATGATGAGTGCAAGGCCTTATAATAGCGCTAAGCATCGTGTAGAACTAAGAGCACATAAGTGTTTACGTTTGGTTCAAAGCCATTATGCTACCATTAATATCGATAATGCTTTGTGCTTTTATCACTAAGGTAAGGTTCAAATTGAAAGACACCGTACTGTATTAATGAACACCGTATTTAAATTAAAACGATGAGTTTCATTTATCTCGAACAAGTGGGAGATTATTGAAAATTGTTCATGAAAAATGTAAAGTTGTTTGTAAACAAATGCATTTTTTCATTCAAATTTTGAACTGAAAAGTTGCTTTAGAACAAATGCATCTTATCATTCAATTTTTGAATGAACAGACACATCTTTTTACTGAATTATTTTTAATGGATAGATAAGTCTTTTTCATTTAATTCTTGAATGAAGAGATATGTTCATTCATTTATAGTCACCTGGTCATTTTGAAAAGTGTCTTGGTACCTATAAATACATGGAGAAACAAGACTTTAAAATCAATCACTTTTGAGTATACACAAATTCTTTGAAAAGAATCAAATTCATTGTGTTTGTTTCTAAGTGTTTTTTCACTTGTTGCTTGTGCAAAATACATCCAAGGCTTGTCATATCCTCTGTTCTATTTGCCAATGAATCCTTGAAGCAAATTGAAAAAAAATGAGAGAGGACAAATATCGTTTTAGGAGAGCGTATCTCATACATGTTTCAAGCCTTCAATATTTTGGTTTTGCCTACATTTCTTTCTTAGTTCATCACTTTGTTTCCAACAATTACTAGTTATGTAATGCCCAATTCTCAATTCTCTCCTACATAGCCAATAATAAGCATTTTGTATGAATATGCATCTAATCAATGTGCATTATTGAATTATGGCATACAAATAGCATGATTGCACGAACATGAATAATTGTTATTATATGCTTCAGTTATGATTTAACATGCATTAGTACATAAAATATGAGATCAAACTTTCATTTCTTGATTTAACATATTCTTAAGTGCCCTTTTTGCAGTGAAAAGCTCGGTATCTCGGTTAAGGAAGATTGATGTGTTGAATGGCCATGAAATGAATTATTTGTATTGCTCCATACTAGTTATATGCTAAAGTGATTAATTGCCTAAATATTTACTTGAAATATGTTACATTGGCTAAGAACTAAAAGTATGCACAATGGTGCAATTTGATTGGTTGGTTGACTAAGTTGCATAAAACCATTCTAAACCGCGTTGCACTTGATTATAATACCAAAGCATCAATTTTTGTCATCTCCTTATCCCATGAACGTGGCTTTTGGCATGAGAAGACACCAAGCATGATGCAACCAATCATCACCCTCCAGTTACCTCTCTTTGAAAGGTCAAAGAAATCATTTTCATCCATATTTCTTGTGGAAGCACCTCAAAAACGACCAGCCCTTATTCTCCTAAGTTTCTCCCAAATTTCTACACTCTCATACTCACAAAAGTTGAATTCAATCCATAGGAATCCATAGAACACAAGCTAGAACAAGTTTTCCATCATTTTAAGCTTGAAAACCGTTGATTTTGAAGCTTAAATCCAACTTAATCAAGGTATATTCTTTTTCAATGTTTATTATGATGAATTTGTAGTATCTTGGATGGTTACATATTTTAGTATGCTTTTGTATGATTGAAAACTTAAGTAAGTTACACTTGAAGCCAAAAACTAAGCTAGTTAAGCTAATTTTTAGCAAAATTGATAGTCTTGTGAAATTGTTTAATTTACTTGTTTCTATTGATTTTGTAATGCTTATATTGTGTTTGGAAGTTTATTTGAATGATTGAAAACAATAGCAATTAGTTTGCTTAATTGAAGGTTAGAATCAATTTAAGTTAGAATCAAGTTTACGTCATTTTAATTCGGATTGTGTTCATATTTTAGGGGCTGCCCTAATAATTATGTTTTGAATTATTAGTTATTTAATGGCTTCCTTAATGTTTAATGTCTTGAATTAGTAGTAAAATATGGAGTATGCATTGTTTTTAAGGTTATATAATTGATATGTAATTCTTTACAAAAATTGAAAAGTGTATATAAACTTTAACTAGAATAGACTAAATGATTTATAAAAAGATATTAAATGGTACATGATTTGATTATGTTAGGCCTTTAACACATCCTATCTTCCAAAGAGATGGCCTTTTCACCTAGCACAAAGTGGACTTGAGGTAAGTTGAAGCTTTCATTTGGTGTATCACAAGAATCATATAATGTTTGTTCATATTTTAATGTGATTGTTGTTGTTTGTCAAATGATGTAATGTTTGATGCATTTATAGTTTATGAAGCATGACACTATTAAGAATATAATGAGGTTTTTGAAAAGGAAGTATGGTACTTGATTGATGGTCGGGTAGACAAGGGACGCGGGAGGGACCGCGGACCCAACAAATGGTGGCAAATACTTGAGGTTGAAAAACCGGTATAGGAAAGCCACAATGAATGAGATAGAATACGGCTAATACCTGAGGTTGAAAGACCAAGTATGGAAACCCCGTATTAGTTCTCTTATTGGCCAATCATTATGAACAGGTTTCGAAAACTATGGTCTATCGCTATTAGTTAGGTACCACACTTCAAGGGCCCTAAAGAATGATTTATGAATGAAAGTTATTAAATAGAATATTGCATTTAATGATTTATGAGATGTGCATATATGTTATTTGTTATTGCATCAGTTTCATCTTACTGAGCCTTTATTCATAGATTCATGTGATGCAGGTGGAAATGTACAATTTAGAGGTTGACTGAGTCTCTAGAGCGGCCGGACAGAGATTTGTTCATATGCCATGCTTCAACCTGTTTTGTAGTTTATTTTGAAAACTCTGTTTTGTTTTTAATAAGCCGCTCTGTTATGGTTTTGTAAACATATGTACTCAGTTTTGATATATGTATATGGTGTGTTTAAAATGATTCAAGTTCTTTCTCTTATAGCTAAAAATGGAACTTTTATAAAAAACCATAACTCTAGTAAAGATGAAAAATTAACATTTCTTGACTTAACTGTATCAGCTTGTTTAGGTTCTGCAGTTAGGTTAAGGGGTGTTACAGTTTGTGGTATCAGAGCGGAGGTTTAGTCGTTCCTGTAGACAGAAGAAGGCATATGAACACATACTGGGAAACTTGGTCAACTACTTGTTTATTTGCTTTTAATGTTTATTTACTTTTATGTTCATTTGATTATATTTCATTCCATGTTATTGTCATGATTATGCATTTATTATTGGCTAATGAATTGAATGAGACTGGGCAATGCATATCAGGTTATGACACCAAAAAGGAAGACAATGGATGATCATGAGGGTAATCATAGTGTGGTGGACAATTTGAACTGATCTCATTCAACAACAAACTAGAATGCATGGTGAAAGATACAACAATTGCTAGATATGCAACAAAGAACCCAAGAACGAATCAGCGTCTTCCTCCACCACAACTCGACAGGATCCTTCACAGGCTGTATATGAGAAGTTTAGAAAGACGGAACAGTTGATTTTAATAGTGGGTCTGATCCCATGATTGCAGAGGAATGGGTGAAATCTTTGGATACTATCTTTGACTACATAAATTGATGATGCTGAGAAGGTACTCTGTGCAATTTTCTTGTTGAAGAAGGATGCTAGAACTTGGTGGGAAGAGCTAAACTTGCAGTGAATATGGAAGAACTAACTTGGGAGAGGTTTAAAACAATCTTTTATGATAAGTATTTCCAGAGATGCTAGGTCACTTAGAGTAAAGGAATTCTTGGAGTTAAAACAAGGAGGGATGTCTGTATGTGATTATGTGAGAAAATTGAACAGGGTTGCAAGTATGTACCATACATTGCCAGAGACAACAATGAGAAGATGGATCATTTCTTGAGGGGCCTTAATCCTGAAATTAGAAGAGATGTGAGAATGTCTCAGTAAGAGTTTAGAGAACTGGTGGACAAGGCTTTGATGGCTGATTAGATGAGAAAGAGATTGAGAAATTCCAACAACAAAAGAAGCAAGTATTCACTCCAAGAAATCTAAACCAGTGGAAGAAAGGAGAGCAAAAATTAAGCCAAGGGAATGAAAAGCGTCCTAGAGTTGGACAGACTTCTTCTACAATTGAAAGGCCTAAATGTACTAAGTGTGGGAAGAATCATTTTGGGGAATGCTATAGTGGTACTAATCGTTGCTTTAAGTGTAAAAAGCCTGGACATATAGCAAAAGGTTGCCCAACAGTACAGGGGAAAGTTAAGGGGAGAGTGTATGCAATGACACAAGAACAAGCTGATGCAGATGCTTCCATAGTCACAGTACTATTTTAATTTCTGGGATACCTGCAATTGCATTGATAGATTCTGGATCTACGCATTCATTTGCATCATGTGCATTTGTGAGAAAATTGGGCATTACACCAGATTTATTAAAAGTAAGGTACAATGTGACTGTTCCATCTGGGGAAGAAATGGATTCCAACCAAATGTTAAGGGCTTGTTCTATTCAGATTAGTGATAGGACTCTCTATGCAGATCTTGTTGTTTTATCGATGCCAAATTTTGAGGTTATTTTGGTATGAATTGGCTTACCAAATATCATGCAACAATTGATTGTAACAAGAAGATTGTGATTTTTCAGCCACCTGGGGAAGAACAGTTTATTTAATGGTATCTCATTCTCACGTCCTAACCAATTATATCTGCTTTGAAAGCTCAAAAAATGTTGAATAAAGGTTGTGTTGGGTATTTGGCAAGTGTTCTGGACACCTCAGTTGAAGCACAATTAAAGCCAGAAAATGTAGATGTGGTTCAAGAATTTGTTGAGGTATTTTCAGATGATTTACTGGGTACTACACCGAATCGAGAGATCGAATTTGTGATTGATGTTATGCCTGGAACTACTTCTATTTCTAAAGCACCATACCGAATGGCACGAACAGAATTGAAAGAGTTAAAAGTTCAATTGCAAGAATTGCTTGATAAGAGTTTTATTCGCCCTAGTTATTCTCCTTGGGGAGCACCTGTGTTGTTGTGAAAAAGAAGGATGGTACATTGCGGTTGTGCATTGATTATAGAGAGTTGAATAAGATAACAGTCAAGAATAAGTATCCACTCCCAAGAATAGATGATTTGTTTGATCAATTGTAGGGGCATCTGTATTTTCTAAGATTGATTTGCGTTCTAGGTATCATCAATTGAAGATCAAGGAAGAAGACATACCAAAGACTACATTCCGAACAAGGTATGGACATTATGAATTTCTAGTGATGCCTTTCGGTTTAACCAATGCCCCTGCAGCTTTTATGGATCTAATGAATAGGGTGTTCAAGCAATATCTTGATAAATTTGTGATTGTGTTTATTGATGACATCCTAATTTATTCACGTGATAAAGAAGAGCACAAGGAACATTTGAAGATTGTGCTGCAAGTTCTTAAAGAAAAACAGTTGTATGCTAAATTTAAGAAGTGTGAGTTTTGGCTTGAACAAGTGGTATTCCTAGGTCATGTAGTATCAAAGGATGGTATTTCTTGATCCGAGCAAGGTAGAAGTTGTCATTAAGTGGCCAACACCAACAAATGTATCAGAAGTAAGGAGTTTCTTGGGATTAGCAGGGTACTATCGACGATTTGTTAAGGGTTTTCAAAGATAGCAACTCCAATGACAATGTTGACAAGAAAGAATGTGAAATTCTTGTGGACCAATGCTTGTGAAATAAGTTGAAGAACTGAAATAAAAATTGACTACAGCTCCTGTTCTTACCATTCCAACTGGAATTGGTGGATTCGTGGTGTATAGCGATGCTTCAAAAAATGGTTTGGGTGCTGTTTTGATGCAAAATGGAAGGTTATTGCCTATGCTTCAAGGCAATTGAAGGAATATAAAAAGAATTATCCAACCATGATTTGGAACTTGCTGCTGTGGTTTTTGCCTTGAAATTTTGGAGACATTATTTGTATGGTGAGAAGTGTGAGATATACACAGATCATAAGAGTTTGAAGTACTTCTTTACCCAAAAAGAGTTGAATATGAGACAAAGAAGATGGTTAGAACTTGTGAAGGATTATGATTGTGTGATCAACTATCATCCTGGTAAAGCGAATGTGGTTGCAGATGCATTGAGCAGAAAATCCACGTCTTCTCTTTTTGTTATACAAAAGTCAATATTACTGGATTTGTAGAGATTAGAGCTTGAAATTGTACCTAAAGGAAAAAGTATTTGTTGTCAGCCTTAGTGTTGAGACCTGTACTTCAAGACAGAATTAGAGAAGGTCAAAAGATGGACACGCATTTGTGTAGATTGAAAAGAATGATTGAGGTTGGAAAGAGGTCAGACTTCTCTATTACTGATGATGGGATTATTAATATAAAGGGAGACTGTGTGTGCCGTTTGATAAGGCCATGAAAGGAGATATTTTAGAAGAAGCTCATACTACTCCTTACTCAGTACACCCAGGTAGCACAAAAATGTATAAGGACTTACAACAACATTATTGGTGGCCTAAAATGAAGAGAGATATAGAAAAATTTGTGGCTGAATGTCTAACTTGTCAACAAGTTAAGATTGAACATCAAAGACCATCAGGGTTGTTGAAGCCTTTGTTGATTCCAGAGTGGAAATGGTAGCACATTACAATGGACTTTGTGCTTGGATTCCCTAGAACACAAAAGGGGTATAATTCCATATGGGTGATTGTTGATAGATTAACTAAATCAGCCCATTTTCTTCCAGTGAAATCCACATACAATATGGACCAGTATGCTCAACAATATATTAAAGAGATAGTCAGGTTACATGGGGTGCCAGTTTCAATAGTGTCTGACAGAGATCCTAAGTTTACATCTACATTTTGGAAGAGCTTACACAGTGCCATGGGAACAAAACTTACATTCAGTACAACATTTCATCCACAAAGTGACGGGCAATCAGAAAGGGTTATTCAGATATTAGAGGATATGTTAAGAGCTTGTGTGCTAGATTTTCAAGGGAGTTGGGATGCAAAACTTCCATTAGTGGAGTTTACTTATAATAATAGCTACCAATCAACAATTGGAATGGCGCCTTATGAAGCATTGTATGGAAGGAAATGTAGATCTCCAGTTCATTGGGATGAAGTTGGAGAACGAAGCCTACTTGGTCCAGAAATAGTTCAACATACCGCTAAGGTAGTGGAGAAGATACGAGAGAGAATGAAGATTGCGCAGAGTAGACAGAAAAGTTATGCAGATAAACGAAAAAAAGATCTAGAGTTTGCCATTGGGGATCATGTGTTCTTAAAAGTAGCTCCCATGAAAGGTGTTATGAGATTTGGAAAGAAAGGAAAACTCAGTCCGAGGTATGTCTACCCATTCGAGATTCTCGAAAGAGTTGGTGATAAAGCTTATAGAGTGGCCTTACCTCCATCATTATCTACTGTTCATAATGTTTTCCATGTGTCTATGTTGAGAAAGTACATTTCAAACCCTTCTCATGTGTTAAGTTATGAACCATTGGAATTGACTCATGATTTCGCCTATGAAGAGAAACCAGTGCAAATTCTAGATCAGAAGGAAAAAGAGTTGAGAACGAAAAAGATTCGACTTGTTAAAGTATTATGGAGGAATCATTCTGTAGAAAAGGCCACATGGGAAAGAGAAGAAGAAATGCAGAGCAAGTATCCGGAATTATTTGGTACGTCAAATTTCGAGGATGAAATTTTTATAAGGAAGGAAGGATTGTAATGCCCAATTCTCAATTCTCTCCTACATAGCCAATAATAAGCATTTTGTATGAATATGCATCTAATCAATGTGAATTATTGAATTATGACATACAAATAGCATGATTGCACGAACATGAATAATTGTTATTATATGCTTCAGTTATGATTTAACATGCATTAGTACATGAAATATGAGATCAAACTTTCATTTCTTGATTTAACATATTCCTTAAGTGCCCTTTTTGCAGTGAAAAGCTCGGTATCTCGGTTAAGGAAGATTGATGTGTTGAATGGCCATGAAATGAATTATTTGTATTGCTCCATACTAGTTATATGCTAAAGTAATTAATTGCCTAAATATTTACTTGAAATATGTTACATTGGCTAAGAACTAAAAGTATGCAAATGGTGCAATTTGATTGGTTGGTTGACTAAGTTGCATAAAACCATTCTAAACCGCATTGCACTTGATTATAATACCAAAGCATCAATTTTTGTCATCTCCTTAGCCCATGAACGTGGCTTTTGGCATGAGAAGACACCAAGCATGATGCAACCAATCATCACCCTCCACTTACCTCTCTTTGAAAGGTCAAAGAAATCATTTTCATCCATATTTCTTGTGGAAGCACCTCAAAAATGACCAGCCCTTATTCTCCTAAGTTTCTCCTAAATTTCTACACTCTCATAGTCACAAAAGTTGAATTCAATCCATAGGAATCCATAGAACACAAGCTAGAACAAGTTTCCATCATTTTAAGCTTGAAAACCGTTGATTTTGAAGCTTAAATCCAACTTAATCAAGGTATATTCTTTTTCAATGTTTCTTATGATGAATTTGTAGTATCTTGGATGGTTACATGTTTTATTATGCTTTTGTATGATTGAAAACTTAAGTAAGTTACACTTGAAGCCAAAACCAAGCTAGTTAAGCTAATTTTTAGCAAAATTGATAGTCTTGTGAAATTGTTTAATTTACTTGTTTCTATTGATTTTGTAATGCTTATATTGTGTTTGGAAGTTTCTTTGAATGATTGAAAACAATAGCAATTAGTTTGCTTAATTGAAGGTTAGAATCAATTTAAGTTAGAATCAAGTTTACGTCATTTTAATTCGGATTGTGTTCATGTTTTAGAGGCTGCCCTAATAATTATGTTTGAATTATTAGTTATTTAATGGCTGCCCTAATGTTTAATGTCTTGAATTAGTAGTAAAATATGGAGTATGCATTGTTTTTAAGATTATATAATTGATATGTAATTCTTTACAAAAGATTGAAAAGTGTATATAAACTTTAACTAGAATAGACTAAATGATTTATAAAAAGGATATTAAATGGTACATGATTTGATTATGTTAGGCCTTTAACACATCCTATCTTCCAAAGAGATTGGCCTTTTCACCTAGCACAAAGTGGACTTGAGGTAAGTTGAAACTTTTATTTGGTGTATCACAAGAATCATATAATGTTTGTTCATGTTTTAATATGATTGATGTTGTTTGTCAAATGATGTAATGTTTGATGCATTTATGGTTTATGAATCATGACACTATTAAGAATATAATGAGGTTTTTGAAAAGGAAGTATGGTACTTGATTGATGGTCGGGTAGACAAGGGACGCGAGAGGGACCGGCGGACCCAACAAATGGTGGCAAATACTTGAGGTTGAAAAACTGGTATAGGAAAGCCACAATGAATGAAATAGAATACGGCTAATACCAGAGGTTGAAAGACCAAGTATGGAAACCCCGTATTAGTTCTCTTATTGGCCAATCATTATGAACAGGTTTCAAAAACTATGGTCTATCGCTATTAGTTAGGTACCACACTTCAAGGGCCCTAAAGAATGATTTATGAATGAAAGTTATTAAATAGAATATTGTATTTAATGATTTTTGAGATGTGCATATATGTTATTTGTTATTGCATCAGTTTCATCTTACTGAGCCTTTATCTCATTAGATTCATGTGATGCAGGTGGAAATGTACAGGTTTAGAGGTTGACTGAGTCTCTAGAGCGGCCGGACAGAGATTTGTTCTATGCCATGCTTCAACCTGTTTTGTAGTTTATTTTGAAAACTCTGTTTTGTTTTTAAATAAGCCGCTCTGTTATGGTTTTGTAAACAGATGTACTCAGTTTTGATATATGTATATGGTGTGTTTAAAATGATTCAAGTTCTTTCTCTTATAGCTAAAAATGGGAACTTTTATAAAAAAAACCATAACTCTAGTAAAGATGAAAAATTAACATTTCTTGACTTAACTGTATTCGCTTGTTTGGGCTCTGCAGTTAGGTTAAGGGGTGTTACAAGTTACATATATTCAATCATCACCTTCTCAATTCAACTGACTTTCTATGCCAAACAAACAATTGACTAAAAATATTACTTCTTTCTAATATATTTTCTCCCATTACATGCAATATATGTCTTGACAATTGTTATATCCTACGAGATCTCATCTAATTATGACTACAAATAACGAGCACCATGTTGAGTCTCATATGTTAAATATGCTGAAAAAGGTATAAAAAGATAAATTTACATTCACGCCCTCCCTTCAAATTAATTAACCTATGGGCTTTAAAAATTTGGGGCCCTTAGGAGCATCAGACTTTGGAGGCCTATAGGAGCTCTAAACCTGGGGGGTTTTGGAAGTTAAAATATTATCTTTTATCAACAGCAGGTCATAATATGTACATTTTATCAAACCCCATCAACCTAACCCCTCCTCCCACCCAAAAAACAAAAAACACATAAAAAAAAAAAACATTATTCATTGTTGAGAACATACACTTTGTTTATTAAACAAGATAAGTCTATATTGGTCATGATCTTTTTCATGTATTGGATGAAAGGGGAAGTATGAAATTAAATTATAATACAACTTTTTATTTCTAATTACTAAAGCATCCTTCACACGATACTTTCCACCAAGCCTAATCAACATCTAAAGGATAAAAAAGAATAAGACTAACCTCCAATGCAAAGTGTTCAGGAATAAACTCTATTAATTTCTCCATATCCCATTGATCATGAAGCTAAAAATGACAAACTTGAAATCCAGCATGATGAGCAGAAGTCAATCCATGGAGGGACATTCCCAAACCACATGTCATACAAAATTGATAAATACCCCTTACATAATGTCCAATACATATTATGTTCCACAACTAGTCTGAGCTTGCACAACTACTTCCAAACTATGCAATGATTAACTATAACCTTTACACAATGAAAAACTTATATGGAGTTGCCACCAAGGTTTATAGCCAAAGGCCGTAGCCACATCCTCAAGAGATCGCACCCCTAGGAAAGCATAACTTCTTCCACAAAGCCCAGTAAATCCGATTCTGACCCTCATTGGACCCCCAAAAGAACCTAGCAAACAATTCAATTCGGCATAAAACTATTTTTAGAGGATGAATAACCTATAAAAGATGTAATGGCATATATATGACAACACTCTATCAATTGCAGTCTTCCACCATGTGAAAGCAATGTCTTCTCCCACCCTTGCAACCGTGCATAGATTTTTGCAATATTATCCTTAAATAACAAATTCTTCAGGCGCCCATAGCATATTGGAGACCTAAATATGTCAAAGAAAGATTTTTAATATAAAGCCAGTAATCCGTTTAATTCTCATAACCTTAGTGTGTGAAATCCTTTTATTAGAAACAAAAGATAACTTTGATGGATTGAAAAGCTACCGCGAGATGCGCTCATACTCATGTAAGAAACCAATAATCAAACCTAACCCTTTTTGTGAGGACTTGGAAAAGATAAGGATGTCATCAGCATAAGCAAGATGCAAAATTAAGCAACCACCTGAAGAATGATAATGGAGGCACCAAAAGGCAATCTTCATATTAAATTCATGTTATTTGAATTAGATGAAGTCCTTAGATCACAAATGAACTACAGGGCATAGTCGGGCATAGGATGGAGATCATGGAATGTGACTCCATGGTCGTGATCTTAAAATAGTTCCAAGTCGAGAGCTCTTTGAGACGGGACACTTGTGTTATATTAATTATTTTTGTACGCATAACCAATCAATTCGCATCGAACCTAGTATACCTAAATTATGCATATGATGTACATTGTAAAATTTTAATTTCCACTATATTCAGAGTCCTGTGGTTATGCAAACTCAATAGTGGTATCAGAGACTAGGTTATTGCGTGTTGATGCTATTAGAGTAGTGCCCGACACACCAATTATATTGGGCATCTTTTTATATTCTTATATATGTAAAATAGTCCTTTTCAATTCATATTAATAAAATAGGTATTTCTTTTATCTTTAATTGTGTAAGTTAATTAGATAAAGTCTCTAGATCAAACTTAGCTATGGGACATGGTTGCGCTTATGATGGAGATCATGGAATATACCACTATGGCTTTGGTCTTAAATTAGTTTCAGGTTGAGGACTTTTTGAGATGGGACAACAAATAGCCCAAAAAGACCTGTGCATACGATGCATGCTCGCATGAGGAGGATGTCTCACTCCATAAGTATCGGCATAGTGATGCTAGCACAATGTATATAGGTACTTGTTAGAGAACAAGTACACCAAACAGGCCTATTGTAAATTCTTAGTTGGAGACGTTGTCTGTCGAAGTAAGAATTTCTATGTTAAGATAGTATATAACTAAACCTTAGACTTGAGGCACCAAAGTAGACTTGTATATGTCGTGTTCCATCTTGATATATCTTCTGTTTGTTTGGTAATTACAAAAGGGATACGTTGGATGTTATATTAATATGTATGGAGGTTAGTGAGTGACCGACAAAGAATCCGTCACTTGTCTAGTAAATTAAGTGAATCTCCTATATTTTCATAGTTCATGATTTAGAAGCCTTTGGCTAAGGCAAGATGAATGTTAGATGAGATTTTCTAACGATTCCTCATGAGTCAGTAGAACTTGAAATAGAATCATAATTATTAAGTCATTTAGGGTTTTAACTTATAATCCATACCCTAGATTCAATCGGGAGATTAGTTAACGGAAAGATCTTACGTGTATGGTACTTGTAACTAAAATAGGTTCGCTTGCTATTTCACCTAAGACTAGGTAGTTATGATACACTTGTTAGGTGTTTTCCCATAACTTGTAAGGTTCTTGGAATTAAAGAGTTAATTCCAAACAGATTAATTAATTTAATTAATTAATTAGAATAATTATTATTCGTAAGTTGTAAATATTGCAAGCCCACTACTAACTTAATTGTGAACCTAAAATGTCACATAGAATTTGGGATAGAGCATTTCTAGTCTAAAAAATTGATTCAAGGAGTTAAATCGAATTAATTAATAGAGACTAATTAATTGGGGTTTAATTTAATTCAGGGAGTTGAATTAATTTTCGATTAAACAATTAAATTTTTTAATTGGACCTAATAAGATTAGGGAATTCAATTGGAGTAAAACAATTAATTGATTAGATCAATTAATTAATTTAATTATCAAATTAATTTACTCAACTAAATAATTTTAATTAGGCGTAATATGATTAGGTAAGATTGATGGAATTTAATTAATTTATAAAAATGAATAATTAAATTTAGGTCCAATCAATCAATTGATTTAATTAATTATTAAATTTAATTAAAAGTCTAAGCTCAATTCAAAGAGGCCTATTAGGAGAGGCTCACTAGAGTTGTGAAAACATGCTGGAAGGATAAGAGAATAATATATTCTTATTCTTGAAATTATCTGATTTGATTAGATAATATCCTATAGTATCTTTAAAAGATATAAGAGGATATGTGATATCCTGGAGTTGGAGGATTTTTGAAAGATTATGAGATCAACCAAAATCATCTAGCACACTAGGGAAGGGGGCCAAAAACTATAGCAAGGTAGCATGCAATTTTCGGCCCTAGAGAATCAAAGAGAGGGCTGAAATTTTTTAGTCAACACACTTGAATTTTCGGCCAACAAGAAAAAAATAATGAGGAAAAGTTTCTCCCAAATCCATCTTCCATCTTTGTTCATTTAATCAAAGAGCTCCATCTTTTGATTGAATTAAAGTACTCAATTCTTATTACCAACTTTTGGTTTAAGAGTTAATACTCAGTTAAATCACTCTGATATACTAGATTAGTAAAGGCATTAGAATCGTTAGCGGGTTCTAATTCTATATTCTTGCCCAAAGTGTGAACTTCATTAGACGGGAGATATCTAGATTCCTGCAAACAAATTTATTTATGAGGGCTAACAATTGATTGTTTCAATCCCTTCTACAGTCAGAGTGCTCGAAAGGTATAAATCCAAAAAACATTTACGTGTTTAGTTTAGAAAATTGAAAAATGTGAACATCGATAATCACATCGAATAGGGGGTGATGTTGTATTTAATAAGGTATGTTATTATGTCTTAAATTTAATTTTAAATTTCACTGCACATACCTCGTGGTTATGTGAACCCAACAGTGGTATCAGAGTCACGGTTTACATATTTTTTATTATATTTTTAGATTATGCTTTCAAAATTTAAACGTTAAATTCTATGTTTAATTTCGATATCTGATTGGGACTTGTTAATTTTGAATTTTAATTTAATTATTAAATTGTGGATACGAGGAATATATCGCAAAACTACCACCATCGTCGTGTATACAATCGTCAGATCACAACAACCATCATCGGGCCAAGGGCAGAAACATCACCGGCTGAGTATGCACACAGACATCCTTCCATGTGCACTGGTCGTTGGTGGGCACCAGTCCAGGCACGACGTGCACACAACCATTGAGTATGGCAATGGATGGGTGCTCAAGCATGTACTCGTGTGATGGTTGCACGCATGGTGAGGTAGGCGTGCACGCATGTTGACGATCTACGGGCATATGCCTATAGGGCAGGCGCGCGTGCCAGCGTTTACGTTGTTGGTGCGTGCTACCGTGCTGGGCAGCACGCTTGCTGCATATCAGACTATTGGACAACCCCATCATGTCGGGTTGCTAAATTTAATTCTTAAAATTTTTAATTAATTATTAATTTTAAATTTTTGAAAAAAGGTGCTTTAGAAAAATCAAAAAATTATCCCAAGTCTTGAAATTGGCAATTTAGTGGATGGTAAATTTACATACTTTTAAATTCATGTGATATATTTATAAGCATGTACGGGATGATCATGGAGCTACTGACCAATATAATTGGATATATGTTTTTGAGTTTTAAAATGGGGCCTGCATGTCTCTTATTCTCTTTTGTATATACTTTTTCATTTTTGAAATGTAAAGAGTAGCATAGTATGAGATTTTTTTTTTTTTTTTTGGTGGACAATAGGAAGGACCAAGGTGGAGAATTAAGAGAAGACCCATGAATGTATGGAAAATATATTAATGTAATAGAAATAGATTCTATTTCATTTTAACACCCTTAGACTGACCTAGATTAGTTTTGACTCAAGTGGATCGCATAGGACTAGCACATGATCATCCAGTTGTGTATGTTTTAAATGCATGCATGTGGTTTATTTAATACTTTCAATGATATGCTTACTATAAATTGAATAAAAACTCATTAAATAAATAAAGATAAAATGATGAGGTCTTGGTTAAAATAAAATACCCTACTGGGATTTAAAATCAAGTAAAGGAATTTTTCCAAAATTTTGATTTCAAGAAAATATGGATAAATTTGGGTTGGACTTAATAATCCATGCATACCATCAAAAGTAGACTATATGATGATGCTACCTCACTTAGTCATTGACCATGAGCCGTGGATGACTTTGTGGTGGGAAGCTATGATCTCTACTAAGCATAACAATGCCTATGGGATGGACTCGTCTCTACATTGGCCATTAGTCATGGAATGTTTTGATGCTCTATTTACATAGAGGTTTGATGGGTCTTGCTTGACACTTAGTACCATATGCGCTCATAAAATTGGGGCATATGAGAATAAGTGAGGTAAAATATCTTGAGGATTATATAGAGATACAATCGTTAAAGAGTTAACCACCTTTCAATATGTTCTATGGGATTATAAAATTGGGGCATATGATATACTAGTTGGGCCTCAAGCCCACTAGAAAATATGATTTCCCGAATTGACATTAGGGGTGATGGAATTCGAATAAAATAGTGGGAGACATTTATAATTAAAGACCTTATTATAAATAAACATAATTTTAAAAGAATGCTCATTTTGTGCCTCGTTTTAAATTTCATAGATTATATCTATAAAATAGCTAAGAATCCACTTGCATCAATCTTAGATGCTAATAAATTAACTAGACCCAATTACGTCAATTGGTTGACGAACCTCAAGATTATCTTACAATCTGAGAAAAGGGCCTACATCCTAGAAACTCTTCCACTGGCAGGCCCGTCAGAAGATGGGATAGAGAATAGGCTTGTAGAATATCAACGTCAAGTTGATGATGATCTGTAGGCATGATGCTATATGATGGCATTGATGTCGGACGAGTTGTAGAGGCAACATGAGGTATATACACAATCGTATGATATCTTTGTTCGCCTACAAGAGTTATATGATGAAGATAATTGGCAAGCGAGATATGAGATCTTGAAAGAGCTTTTCAAGATCTGTTTGATGGAGGGCTCTTCAGTCCATGAACATGGATTGAAGATGATAGGCCTGATAAAAAGGCTCGAGTCCCTTGGAGTGGTTCTGGAAAATGAACTCTACATGGACCTCATCCTGTAGTCTCGACCTCCATCGTTTGACACCTTCATTTTCAATTTTAACATATTGAAAATGGTTGAGTCCATAATGAAAAAGGATAAACCAATTATGCTTATTGGATCCTCATACAAATCAAAGGCTATAAAGCCTAAGAGGAGGAAGGGGAATGAGAAAGGTTTCCTGAAGCCTAATAAGATGAAGGCAGCTGGCGGAGTCTTGAACGGTTCCAATAAGACCGATGACAAGTGCCACTAACTGTGGCAAGATTGGGTACTGGAAAATAAACTGCAATGAGTAACTTGCGAGCCAGAAGAGTTTCGGTATATATATTATTGAAGTTAACTTATCAGTTAACGATGCTTCTTGGGTATTGGATATTGGCTATGGGTCTCATCTTTCTAATGATTTATAAGTGATGGCAAGAAGTAAGAAGCTAAGTAGAAGAGAGACAGTCTTGTGGCTAGGGAATAGAGCAAGGGTTGTTGCATTAGCCATAAGAACTATTAGCTTAGCTTTAGGAAATAAGTTGTTTTGGTTTTAAATGGTTTATTCTCCAGAGTTAATTAAGAACATTATCTCCATTCTTGTTTTGGATGGAGAAGGATATTGTTGTACAAAAAAAATAGAATCGTTCTATCTTTAAATATTTTTCTTTGATTTACACTGGCATATTATTGAATGGTTTATATACTCTTACTCCCCATAACTCCATTTTCCATATTAAACAAAATAAAAAAAATGGATAATCACAGTTCCAAATTCATATGGCATGCTAGATTAGATCATATCTCTGAGAAGTGAATCCACAAATTAGCCCAATTGCTCAATCTTGAGAACGATCAAGGAATGCCAATATGTAAATCATGTCTTAAGGAAAAGATGACCAAATCACCAATTTTTGGACAAGTGGAGTGGGGAAAAAATCTATTGGATTTGATCCATACAGATGTATGTAAGCCACTAAGTATTAGCGCTCGAGGGAATAATCAAATACTTCATAATCTTCACTGATGATTATTCTAGATATGGTTATGTGTATCTATTAAGGTATAAATATGAAGCCTTTGAAAAGTTCAAGGAATTCAGATATGATATGGAAAAATAGATTGGGCTAAGTGTCAAAGTTATTCGATTAGATTGAGGACGTGAATACTAAAGCATAGAGTTTCTGGATTATCTAAATAAGAATGAGATTCTCTCACAGTGGACTCCTCCTATTACTTCTCAACTCAATGGAGTTGCGGAGCATAGGAATTGAACTCTTTTAGACATGATTCGATCGATGATGAGTTGCACTGGACTTTCTCTTTCATTCTGGGGCTATGCCCTAGAAACGATGACATATCTATTGAATAGATTGCCATCAAAGTTGGTGCCTTAGACACCATATGAGATGTGGTGTAGGGCACTACCCTCCTACAAATACCTTATGATAGAAGGGTGTGCTACTTACGTGAAGAAGCAAGTGGGAGATAAATTAGATATAAGATCCAAATTATACAAGTTTATGGGGGTATCCATAGATATATTCATTAGATATTACTTCTATGACTCCTTAGAACAAAGGGTGTTTATTTCAAGGAATGCCACCTTCTTAAAGGAGGAATTTCCATTGGACAGAAATGATAAAGTCATGGAAAGAGCCATAAAACATCTCGATAGATGCAGTGATGGACCAACCAGCTGAGGCTGGGTCTTTTGATACACAACCTCCTAAGAGATCTGCAGGGTCTCAAAGCCACCTGAGAGGTATGACTTTTTGTTAGAGAACAACAGAGAGGATCTCACCTTAGATAGTGATCCAAGAACTTATGAAGAGGTGAAGTCTGACATCGACTTGGGAAGTTGACAAGATGCCATGCAATTCGAGATGGACTCTATTTACTTCAACAAGGTATGGACCTAGGTGGACCCATCATAGGCAATAGTTTCCAATAGCTACAAGTGGGTCTACAAGCGGATGTTTGGAGTAAAAGGAAAGGTAGTAACCCACAAAGCATGACTGGTTGAGATTATACTCAGAAGCAAGGAATTGATTATAAAAAAACCTTCTCGCCATTAGCAATGCTAAAATCCATTTAGATTCTGCTATCCATATCTGCATATTATGACTATGAAATATGATAGATGGATGTGAAGACCACTTTTCTTAATGGAAATATTAAGACAGAGATCTTTATGAGGAAGCCTAAAGCCCTTTCATAACCAAAGGAAGCGAGCAAAAGGTTTTCATACTTTAGAGATCCATTTATGGACTCAAGTAGGCTTTCCAAAGCTAGAACATTTGTTTTGATAAGGCAATCAAATTGTTTGATTTCCACAAAAACCTGGATAAAACTTGTCTCTACAAAAAGGTTAGTGGGAGCTTAGTGACATTTATTGTGCTATACATTGATGAAATCTTACTCATTAGAAATGATGTAGGGATGTTGCAGTTATCTAAAACTTGGTTGTCTAACCAACACTGCATGAAAGATTTGGGGAATTCATCCTTTATCCTTGGAATAAGGATCTATAGAGATAGATATAAAAGGATGATTGCACTATCCCAATCCATGCACATAGATAAATTACTAAAGAGGTTTAGCATGGAGGAATCCAAATAAGGATTTATGCCTATGAGCATGGAATTTCTCTCTCGAAGTCTATGCCCCCAAAGACTCTTGAGAAGAGAGAAAAAATGACTTCCATACCTTATGCAGGCTCCTAAGGAGAGAGAGAAAGAATGACTTGCATACCTTATGCATCCTCCATTGGAAGGATAATGTATGGTTTGCTATGTATAAGGCCTAATGTCGTACATGCTCTAAGTGTCATGAGAAAATATTAGTCCAATCCAGATGAGAAGCATTGGAAAGTTGTGAATATGATCTTAGAGAAGGACTAAAGATATCTATCCTATATATAACTCTAGAGAACTCAACTAGAAGATTATACTCACTATAGTTTTTAATTTGATATAGACAACTTAAAGTTATTGTCCGAATATGTAGTCACTTTTGAAGCCTAAAACACAAGAAATAGTAAGGTGACAGTTTTTGCCACAAGTATTTCGTATTAAGTGTTTGTCATCAAAAATCCTTTCTTTTTGCACCAAAGTCTAACTAAAAACTTCCTAACACTTTATAAGAGATATTTAAAGCTTATTAAACAGTAAAATCATTCAGAATAATCTGAAAACCAAAGGCAAAACCGTAGATAAGTGTTATCTTTGCAGATTTTGAGGTTAAACTTGATGGTAATCACTTCTCCTTTGCTTTTCTTGCTTTTATTTCAACTTGGAATCAATTTGGAGCACTTAGATACCTTAAGGTTTGTGTTTGGAAGATGAAAATGGCTGAAATGAGGGTCTGGTCGTGGCTTAAGGGTGAAGGGTTTGAGGTGTTAGTTTAAGCTTAATAAGAAAGCATGAGGTGGCATGTAATGGTATAATCTGATTTTCTCCCTTATCTTGCAGCCCTAATCTTGTGTGTCTCACATATTCTTATTTGGTTGCAACCTATCTTAGTCACCATTCATTCCCATAGGTAATTCCTATGTCCGTTCATTCGATCTCCAAATCGATTGACATCCGATTCTTAAATGATTGTCTAGTTTGCATTTCTAAAATCATATGCACATATGGACCTTATATTATGACACTTAAATCACATTATATCATGTTCAATATCCCAAGTATGTTAATCCATAGATGTATACTTTTAAAACACCTTGATCTAATTAAATCGAATCATATAAACTTACTAGTAACACCTTTAACACTTCCAAAATTATAACATATAACTTATGAATATCCAATATATCGACCAATCTATTATTTTTCTTATTTAAATATAGATTTTCTTAATTAGGTTATAAGATCTCAACCACTAATATCATGTGATAGCATTAGAGGTCTAAAGATTAAGTATGCTACAAGATGCCATGTAAATGTTAATGCAAATTAGCATATAAGTAGCATGTAATGCATGAATCACATTAGCAAAGTGAGTAGTGTGAGGATTGAGTATTACATTCTCCCCTCCTTATTAAAATTTCATCCCCGAAATTTTACTTACCAAAAAAAAAAACTCTAGATATTTAATTATCATTTTATGCTTCCTTTCCAAATAGCTTCTTCTGTTGATTGACTTCTACTCAGTACTTTAACTAATGAGATATTCTAATTTTGAAGTTACTTTACATCCCTTACTAGAATCTCTATAGGTCTTTATTTATATGTCTGACGTCAATTTAGTTCAATTGGTCCCTTTTCAATAGATGATATAGATTTACGATATACTTCCTTAAAATGAACACATGAAACATTGTGAACTCGAGACATCTATACAAAGAGGTCGAGTTTACATGCAATATCCCCAATTCTCTCAGTAATTCAAAATAAACTAATGTACCTAGGATTAAGTTTGTATGTAGCATGAATTTTTTTTTTCTGCCCAAGCTGCATAGTCCCTTTCATTGGAGACACCTTAAAAAATTTGATCCCCTATCATAAATTGCAAAGATATTCCTCTTTAATCTGCACAACTCTATGTTCACCTCTAACTAGTTTTCATACATTGGCAATTTGTTCTACCACTTCTATCATTTTCCAAACCATATTTAGCCTAAAATAACACCAAATTCATTTTAATAAAAGGATGACCTATATTTTCTATCATACAACGCCTCATAGAGAACTATCCCAAGTAGCCTTATCACTGTTGTGATAAGAAATTTCTCCCAAGAAATAATTTTCTCAATTGACATCAATAATCTAATGCAAAATTTCTAACAATCTTGCAAAGCCTAATTTGTTTGTCCTGGTTGCCCATTGATGCATGGATGATCACAATACTAAAATATAATTTTGTTCCCAATACCTGATGTAAGATCTTTTAGGAAGTGGACAAAGACCTTAAATCTACATCAGAACTAATAGACAGTAATAAACCATAAAGTCTAACTGCTTCTTATACATTTGTCTTTCCATAGATTTCAATGGAATACCTAAGGTAAATTGAGAAAGAATGAGCATATTCAGATAACCTATTAACAATAACCCAATTCCACTATCATGTATAAATTTTTTGAATGCCTTCCCATTTCGACCTGAAAATAAAAGCAGAACTAAGTCATTCCAACATATGAACTTTTACATATATCCTTTTTTTGTGGCAAACCAAATATTAACAATATATTCCATAATAGCTCGTCCAGTATCCGATATCTGTACATTTTCTTGAGATCACAAACATCATTCATACCACTAAATAAAATAAATAAAAAGGTACATGATCATCACCTAAAACTTAGTCTTGTAATTTCGTATCCCTCATTTTTACACATATCTCTTATTAAGTGATTATAATCACTTATCACAAAAATCTATTTAAGTGACTTTTTTACCTTTCATCTTAATGTTAACCTTTCAACAACCTTATTTTGAGCATTTGAAATTGGATCAAACAATATTTTCACTTACTATTAATATACATCATTTCTTCAAGTTCAACTCTTTTTTAAGTATATAGACATTTCAAGTACTTCGGTTTTATAATGTCACATGTAGTATTACATAAATAATCTAATTAACTCGAAGAGTGTTGAGTAACTTTTCTATATTGCAGCAAACATATACCAAAACATAATGAGATACACCACTATACACAATAAATAACTTATATCTAAAGTTGAAGTTACCACCGAAGCTCAAATCAATCCTCTTTAATCAAATAGAGATTTCTTCCCACTTAGCAAACCATTCAAATTTCATATACCTGCATGTATGATGAAATAAAGCAATAACAACTACAGAGGAATAATAATATCACTAACTCAGAAAACTTTTTTTATTTCTATTACATTTATTGGTCAGTACAACCTCAAAATTTAGAATAGTTACAAGGACATCTTCTTAAGAAAACTACCAGTCCCTAAAATGTATATTTTATTACATAACCAAAAGATCGTATTTGCTAAATTGAACAAATAATTTTCTATTTCCTTAGAGTTTCCAAGATTATAGTGAAAGATTAATCATATTTCTCCTCATTGTATACTAAGATATCATCAATGAATATCACCCCAAATATACCCATATAGAATCATCAAACGTATTATTCACTATGTATATCAAAATAATTAAGGCATTAGTCAACCAATGGCACAACAAGAAATTCATAATTAATTCAAACTTAAAATTAATCCTCAAGATCACAATAGCTCTTCTTAATTTATCAAATAAACTTTAATATGAAAATCTGTACTTATTACAAGTTATTACTCAATTCAGTTGCAATAAAAAAAACCTCAAGATTCATCTTTCTTCTACGTGAATATGAAGTGGAGCTTGTTTAGGAGAAGCACTAGACCTTAATGCCTTGCCCAATATTATAACAATATCACTTATGGTTCGACGAAATTCAATAGGTGTATATGATAAACTAAAAGAGAGATTGGATTTGTTCTTACAACTATATTCAGGATAAAATCAATTGGTTAGTCAATAGCATGCCCAAAAACTTCTTTTCAATATGTATCAAGAGATCTAAGATCACATAAATGGATTTTTAGTAAACTTTGGTCATTTCTAAAAATTCTAACACAACCCAAAGATTGATAATAACTCTTTCTTACAACTCTCTTTCACGGTACCTGTAGAAAATTATAATTTAACAATCTTCCTTATTTTATGCAAATAGTAAACATTTTCCTACTATGGCCTCCATAAAATTTCTAAATTTTCATCACCTAGAATTTAAAAGTCTTAATAATCCTGAAATAATCCACAATGCATAATTCTCAATAAATCAATCAACGCAAAATGTTATATCATAATCCTAGCCAATATAACAAAATTAACTTAGAGCTCTTAAAATCTAATTAGTTGATCTTGAACCTCCAAAAGGAATTAAAACATTGTAATTGACCTCATATATATATCCAGTACCCTATCCAGTCTTATTACATACGTAGTGGATAATAGAGAATATGTAGCTCTAAAGATAGAATACCAACCATAAATTTTATACCTGTTACTACTGATGAGTCTGCCTCAACATTATTTTATACAAAATCTTAAAACATATGGCCAATATTATTCATGAAATACAAAATGAATTATACAACAAATAAAACTTACTGGCATGGTTATACTCCACCAGTTTCAGAGATCATGTACATGGACAGTCTACATAACCACAAATCGGGCTCTGATACCACTCTATAATACCCCCACCACTAAATATAGATATTGGTACAGTAATTTTGACAAGGTAGCACATGTGTGTGCATGTGTATATATATGTATATATATTTACTTTTGTCAAATGTAGTACTTTGAGAAACAATAAAATATTTTATCACATATAACCCTATATATAGAAAATCACTGTTTATATATAGTCAGCACTTTACATAATAATAATAAATGTAAAAATTAGAATATGCCCACAACACAACCCAACAGGTCGTCATCTATGTACACTGATCCTCAGAACTTGTAGGAACCCCAACAACTTGCCTAGTAAATCCATAGTATCAAGCATCACCAGACTCACCTACAATGTGTAATGCCCAATACTTTCCTACATAGCCAATAATAAGAATCTTGCATGAATATGCATCTAATTAATGTGTATTATTGAATTATGGCATACAAATAGCATAATTGCACGAACTTGAATAATTGTTATTATATGCTCTAGTTATGCTTTAACATGCATTAGTATATGAAATATGAGATCAAACTTTTATTTCTTGATTTAACATATTCCTTAAGTGCCTTTTTACAGTGAAAAGCTCGGTATCTCAATTAAGGAAGATTGGCGTGTTGAATGGCCATGAAATGAATTTTTGTATTGCTCCATACTAGTTATGTGCTAAAGTGATTAATTGCCTAAATATTTACTTGAAATATATTACATTTGGCTAAGAACTAAAAGTATGCAAAATGGTGCAATTTGATATGATTGGTTGACTAGGTTGCATAAAACCATTCTAAACCGCATTGCACTTGATTATAACACCAAAGCATCAATTTTTGTCCTCTTCTTAGCCCATGAACGTGGCTTTTGGCATGAGAAGACACCAAGCATGATGCAACCAATCATCACTCTCCACTTACCTCTATTTGAAAGGCCAAGAAATCATTTTCATCCATATTTCTTGTGTAAGCACCTAAAAAATGACCTGCCCTTATTCTCCTAAGTTTTTTCCAAATCTCTACACTCTCATACTCACAAAAATTAAATTCAATCCATAAGAATTCATAGAACACAAACTAGAACAAGTTCCACCTTTTTTAAGCTTGAAAACTGTTGATTTTGAAGTTTAATTCCAACTTAATCAAGGTATATTCCTTTTCAATATTTCTTATGATGAATTTGTAGTATCTTGGATGGTTACATGTTTTAGTGTATTTTTGTATGATTGAAAACTTAAGTAAGTTACACTTGAAGCCAAAACCAAGTTAATTAAGCTAGTTTTTAGGAAAATTGATAGTATTGTGAAATTGTTTAATTTACTTGTTTCTATTGGTTTTGTAATGCTTATATTGTGTTTGAAGGTGCCTATAAATGATTGTGAACAATAGCAATTTGTTTGCTTAATTGAAGGTTAGAATCAATTTAAGTTAGAATCAAGTTTACGTCATTTTAATTTGGATTGTGTTTATATTTTAGGGGTTGTCCTAATAATTATGTTTGAATTATTAATTATTTAATGGCTACCCTAATGTTTAATGTCTTGAATTAGTAGTAAAATATGGAGTATGCATTGTTTTTAAGGTTATGTAATTGATATGAAATTCTTTACAAAAGATTGAAAAGTGTATATAAACTTTAACTAGAATAGACTAAATGATTTATAAAAAGTATATTAAATGGTACATGATTTGATTATGTTAGGCTATTAACACATCCTATCTTCCAAAGAGATTGGTCTTTTCACTTGCCACAAAATGGATTTGAGGTAAGTTGAAACTTTCATTTGCTGTATCACAAGAATCATATAATGTTGTTCATGTTTTAATTTGATGCATTTATGGTTTATGAAGCATGATATTATTAAGGATATAATGAGGTTTTTGAAAAATAAGTATGGTACTTGATTGATAGTTGGGTAGACAAGGGACGCGAGATGGACCGGCGGACCCAACAAATGATGGCAAATACTTGAGGTTGAAAAACCAGTATAGGAAAGCCACAATGAATGAGATAGATTACGGCTAATACCTGAGATTGAAAAACCAAGTATGGAAATCCCGTATTAGTTCTCTTATTGACCAATCATTATGAACAGGTTTCGAAAACTATGGTCTATCGCTATTAGTTAGGTACCATACTTCAAGGGCCATAAAGAATAATTTATGAAAAAAAGTTATTAAATTGAATACTGTATTTAATCATTTATGTGATTTGTATGTACGTTATTTGTTATTACATCAATTTCACCTTACTAAGACTTTAGCTCATTAGATTCATGTGATGCAGGTGAAAATGTATAGGTTTAGAGGTTAACTGAGTCTTTAGAGCAGTCGGACAGAGATTTGTTCATATGCCATGCTTCGAGCTGTTTTGTATCATATTTTGAAAACTCTATTTTATTTTTAAATAAATTGCTCTATTATGGTTTTGTAAATAGTTATACTCAGTTTTGATATATGTATATGGTGTGTTTACAACGATTCAAGCTCTTTCTCTTATAGCTAAAAATGGGAACTTTTTTTAAAAACCATAATTCTAATAATGATGAAAAATTAACATTTCTTGAATGAACTATATCAGTTTGTTTAGGCTTTGCAGTTAGGTTAAGGGGTGTTACACAATGCATAAACTATATGAGCTAACGCTCAGCAAGTAAATATTATGCATGTCAAAGAATAATCCACAATATCAAGTCATTCATCTCAAAATGCAATTCCATGCATCAAAATATTTCTCTCAAAATCAATTCTTTCTTGGGCCCCTAACCAATACTACTATCCCATGAACCGGAAAAGAGCTCTGCATATCGCCATAATCCAATGACCAATAATCATAAAAGCATGCAAATCCATGCACACTCGTATGCATGCAAATTCATGCACGCAAACCTGCAAATCCATGCATATAACCATGCAAATCCATGCATGCTTCAGTGCACTAGTAGTGGTTAGTAAAATATTTTTCTTTCTCAGAATCATGCCCTGCAATGCAAGATTTATCACAATGCTTATACATGATGCATGCACGTGCCAATGCCCATGTATGTATAATCAATGGACATGAATGACAGTAATGCGTGCCCTTTGCTATACACATATGATCTATGGTATTACATATAAATAACATATTTACTATGTGTATGCATTGTAGTTGCAAATGAATCTTTACTTACCTTTGATCGATTCTGTGTTACTTCTAAGATTCTTAAGTATTACTTCCCAACCCTAGATGTGAAACAATCTGTATAAATACAAGATATCAATCACCATCCTCAATTAACAAGTTCATTATACCTAATGTAGTATAAAGATCTTGAATCTCAATTTAACTAACCTTACCACTTAGAAACTATAACCGAATATAACCTTTTACGTACCTTTGTTCCACATCTTAAATGTATACTAACCTCACTTAATTGATGTATTATAAATCTTACAACATTTTCCTAAATGTTAGAGATCAAATGCACCATATCTATGCTGGAACATGTTAATGAACCAAATGGGACAGATTCAGCACTTCACATTTTCTTGCTGCCACATTAATTTGCATGATGATTTTGACACCCTTAAACATATTAATTCACTCCCAAATTTTTATCACACTTAGATAACATAAAAAAAAATGTAACCATGTCATAGAATGGCTAAAACTCATGGATATAGCTTCCAAAGTTCAGCTCCCTTCACAGCATATTGAAACAAAATTTTTCTACGGTGACAATTTTGCGCACTTCATGACATTAATAGTTTTGGCACCCTTACGTATATTCAATCTCTCCCAAATTTTTGCCACACTTATATAACATATACACAGAGACAACCAGGTTATATTATTTCCAAAAATAATGGATTTAGCTCCCCTAATTCAGTCTCATTCACAACACACCAAAATAGATTTTGCTACTTTGGCAGTTTGAGTGTTTCTCCAATATCATTCTCCATTTCAAATTGTAATCGATCAAAATTCATTCAAATACTCTTAAATCATATATGAACATGTAAATGGTAATAATTATAGGTTTTATTCAACATACCATACACTTTTGAAGTCTAAAACACAAGAAAATAGTAAGGTGACAGTTTCTGCCGCAAGTATTTTCTATTAAGTGTTTGTCATCAAAAACCCTTTCTTTGAACACCAAAGTCTAACTAAAAACTTCCTAACACTTTATAAGAGATATTTAAAGCTTATTAAACAGTAAAACCATTTAGAATAATCTGAAAACCAAAGGCAAAATCGTAGATAAGTATTACCTATGCAGATTTTGAGGTTAAACTTGATGGTAATCACTTCTCCTTTGCTTTTCTTGCTTT
Source organism: Paulownia fortunei (assembly GCA_019321725.1). Taxonomy (NCBI): domain Eukaryota; kingdom Viridiplantae; phylum Streptophyta; class Magnoliopsida; order Lamiales; family Paulowniaceae; genus Paulownia; species Paulownia fortunei. The sequence goes on from CM033106.1 coordinate 14,771,051, forward strand.
TATTTCAACTTGGAATCAATTTGGAGCACTTATATACCTTAAGGTTTGTGTTTGGAAGATGAAAATGGCCGAAATGAGGGTCTGGTCATGGCGTAAGGGTGAAGGGTTTGAGGTGTTAGCTTAAGGTTAATAAGAAAGCATGAGGTGGCATGTAATGGTATAATCTAATTTTCTCCCTTATCTTGAAGCCCTAATCTTGTGTGTCTCACATATTCTTATTTGGTTGAAACATATCTTAGTCACTATTCATTCCCATAGGTAATTTCTATGTCCGTTCATTTGATCTCCAAATCGATTGACATTCGATTCTTAAATGATTGTCTAGTTTATATTTCTAAAATTATATGCACATATGAACCTTGTATTATGACACTTAATCACATTATATCATGTCCAATATCCCAAGTGTGCATGTGCTTTTAGAGAACAAGTATACCAAACAGGCTTTTAGAAAACAAGTATATCAAACAAACCCACTGAAATTTTTTAGTTGGAGGCGTTGCTGTCAAAGTAAGAATGTCCATGATATGTAGTACATGACTAGTCTTTAGACTTGAGACACAATGGTAGCTTTGTGCACGTTGTGTTCTATCTTGATGTATCTTTTAGTTGCATGACAATCACAAATAGCATATCTACATTTTTAACGATTCATCATGAGTCAGTAGAACTTGAAATAGAATCATAGTTATTGAGTCATTTAGGATTTTAACTAATAATTCATACCTTAGACTCAATCATGTATGATACTCGTAACTGAAATAGGTTCGTTTGATATTTCATCTAAGACTAGGTAGTTACAGTATATTTTATAGTTGTTTTCCATAATTTGTGAGGTTTTTAGAATTAAAAAGTTAATTCCAAGAGGATTAATTAATTAAATTAATTAATCAAAATAATTGTTATTCATAAGTTGCATATGTAGCAAGTCCATTGCTACCTTAGTTGTGAACTTAAAGAGTCACACACAATTTGGTATGGAGCATTTCTAATCTATAAATTGATCTAAGGAGTTGGATGCAATTAATTAATGGAAATTATTAATTGGGGCTTAATTTAATTTAAGGAGTTGAATAAATTATTTAATTAAATAATTAGATTTTTTAATTGGACCTCATAAGAATAAAGAGCCCAATTATAGTGAAACGATTAATTGATTAGATCAATTAATTGATTTAACTATAAATTAATTTAATTATTGAATTAGCTTACTCAATTAAATAAATAAATTATTTAATTAAGTCTAATATGATTGGATAGGATTGATGGAATTAAACTAATTGATTAAGATAAATTAATTGAATTTGGGCCCAATCAATGAATTTAATTAAGTATTAAATTTAATTAAAAATCCAAGCCCAATTTAAAGTGGCCATTAAAAGAGGCCTACTAGAGTTGTGGGAAGAAGATGGAAGGATAAGAGAATAAGATATTCTTATTCTTGAAATTATTTAATTTGATTAGATAATATCCTATAGTATCTTTGGAAGATACAAGAGGATATGTGATATCCTTGTAGATGGAGTTGAAGGATTTTTGAAAGATTATGAGATCAACCAAAATCATCCAACACACTAGAGAAGGGGGTTGAAAATTATAGCATGGTAGCATGCAATTTTCAGCCAACCTTATAGAATGAAAGGAGGGCCGAAAATTTTAGGTCAACACACTTGAATTTTTAGCCAACAAGAAAAAATTAGAGAGAAAAAGTTTCTCCCAAAATCTATCTTCCATCTTTCTTCCTTCAATCAAAGAGTTCTAACTTTCAATTGAATTAAAGTATTCAATTCATATTACCACTTGTTGGTTTAAGAATTAATATTCAGGTAAATCACTCCAATATACTAGATTAGTAAAGAAATTAAAATTGCTAGCGGGGTTCTAATTTTGTGTTCTTGCCCGAAGCATGAAATTTGTTAGATGAGAAATATCTAGATTCTTGCGAACTAATTTCTGTACGAGGGCTAGCAATTGATTACTTCAATCCCTTCTATAGTCATAGTGCTTGAAAGGTATAAATCCAAAAAACTTTCTTGTGTTTAGTTAGGCAATTGAAAAAAGCAAACATTGATAATCACATTGAACCAAGGGTGATGCCATATTTGATATGGCATGTTATTATATTTTAATTAAAATTTTAAATCTTCGTTGCGCACACCTTGCGATTACGTGAACCCAACAGATACCCTTTGCATTAATTCTTTGAAACATTATGCATTTAAATTGAAGTTTATGGGCGATAAATTGTTTGTATGATTCATACATTTAGGGACAATTATTTTAATGTGTAAAACTAAAAACCGCATAAAAAACTGGTGCGAGTCTCTCATTTTAGATATGCTGAATCGCTACAGTGATACAACGTTAGCCTTACCGAAGGTTCAGCACTGTGCCCCGATTAAATTGGCACCGCAATAACAAAGGTTTTGTTAAACCCGAAGGTTTGGCATCATAGTACGAGGACCAAGTGCCGCTGGGCACTATACCCAGAAATCATTTTTTTTTTTTCAAATTTCTAGAAATTCAATTTTTGAATTACAATTGTTAATTCTAAATTAATAAAAATGTTTTAAGAAGGACCAAAAAATTATTATTCCCAAATATAGAATTGGTACTTAAAAGAAATGGTAAATTTATATGGTTTTGTTATCATATGATGATTTTAGTTAGAAAATTGTGAATGGATGATCATGGATCCTAAACCAATATGATTGGATTTATTTTGTGAACTTACAGTTTTAATTAAAATGAGGCATGCGAGTTTCTTTCTCTATTTTCTTTTGATGTAATTTCAATCTCTCTCCTATGTACATTCCCTTGGACTTGTTCCAAGGTTTCTTAAAGGATAGTAAGTGTAATAAGTGTAGCATAGTTGGTGAGGTTTCTTTTTCTAATTTGGTGGACAATACAACGATGGAGTAAGAAGAAGAAGCGAGGATTGAAGGCCCATGTATGCATGGGATGCATATATGTAACAAATAGGGCTATTATCATTTTAATTATCATTAGATTGACCATTGATCCACTATGGCTCAAGTGGATTGCATAGGAATAAAGACCTATGATCATCCTTAGGTAGTATGTATGAGATGCATGCTATATATGTTTAATATATTTCCTTATGATGTCCTTTTTTGCTTGCAATCATTAGGATAGATAACATTAAACAAGATAATCATATGATGAGACCTTGCATGTTAACAAACCAACATATTTCCCTCACATGAATTTAATTTCAAGTTTAGAACCTTAGGTTGAAAAAACTTGAAGGTTTACATCAAACGTAAATGGGCAATATTGAGCCAGGCCCAATCATCCATGCTTTCCATCAAAAAGTAGTGACATGTGATAAGCTTAGTGCATTGGCCACGAGTCGTGGGATGTACTAAGTAAGGAAAGTTGTAATTACTACTTAGCATAGTGATGCCCATGGAGTAAGGTGTCTAAGAGTTGGCCATGAGTCATGGGATATTTAGGGGTTTCACTTAATAGATGTTTTGATGGGTCATGTTTGACATTGATTACCATATAGGCTCATAGCATTGGGGAACATGGGAAAGATGAAGCAAAATATCTCAATGGTTGCATAGTGATGCAATTGACAATATAATGCCTACCTTTTGTTTTTGTCATATGGGCTCATAATATTGGGGTGTATGACAAAGACAATTGGACTTTAAGTGCACTAGAAAATTAGATTTCCTCAAATTTCATCATGAAGGTGATGGGATTCGAATAAAATAGTAGGAGATATTTATAATAAAAGATCTTATTGTATATGAATGATTAATCTTATTTTCTACTTCGTAATATTTTGTAAAATTAATGGCTAAAAATCTACTTACATCTATCTTGGAGACCAACAAACTCACTGGTCCTAATTTTATCAATTAGCTAAGGAACCTTCAGGTTCTATTACAACCCAAAAATAGGGCATATGTCCTCGAAGTCACGCCACCGTCGGAACCTCCAGTGGATGCCACTGAGAAGAGCTTGTTGAACATCGTAAACAAGTTAATGTCAGAGATAACATGAGGGTATGACACTTGTTATTGTTATCCTTCTTCACCTACAAGAGTTGTATGGTGAACATACGAGGTAATTAAAGTACTTTGTCTTAAAAGAGCTTTTCAGATATTGTATGGCTAAGGGCTCTTCGATTCATGAATATTGAGTGAAGATGATAAGCCTCATTAAAAGGCTCAAATCCTTTGGAGTCATTATGGATAATGAACTCTACTTAGATCTGGTTTTGCAGTCTCAACCTGATTCATTCGACTCCTTTATGGTAAAACTAAACATACATAAGATGTAGATAGTCCCTTGAGCTTGTTAAAATATTGAAGATGGCTGAGTCCACCATGAAAGAAGACAAACATATCATGCTTATTGGATCTTCATCCCAAACAAAGACTACCAAGTCTAAGAAAGAGAAGGGAAAGCATTCCTCTAATAAGAACAAAAAGCTAAAGGTAGATGGTGGGTTAAAAAGGGTCCTAAAGTCAATGAAAAATGCTACTATTGCCGCAAACTGGGGCATTGGAGGAGAAACTGCAAAGAGTTCCTTGTATCTACACAGAATGGTTCTAGTATATTCTTTAATGAAGTTAACCTTTTGGTTAATGATGCTTCTTGGGTATTAAAAAACAAATGTGGATCTCATCTATGCAATAACTTGCAAGTGATGACAAGAAGCAAGGAGCTAAGTGAGGGAGAGACAACCCTTCGGCTGGGAATTGAGTAAATGTTGTTATGTTAGCCGTAGGAATGTCTACTTAGCTTTAGGTAGTGGAAATAGAATAGTTTTAAATTATTATCTTTATGTTCCCCAGCTATTAAATAATATTATCTCTATTCTAATTTTGGATAGATAAGGTTTCAGTTTTCTAATAAAAGATGGAAGTTGTTCCATTTACCTTGATTATTTTTTATTATATGTGGGAATGTTGGCAAATGATTTATACACTATTCAACCTGAAAATTCCATCCTGCATATTCAACAAAGTAACAAATAATGGATAATCAAACCTCAACAAACATGTGGCATGCTATAATAGGTCATATCCCTAAGAAAAGAGTTCTCAAAATGACACAATTACTTAACCTTTGGGGCTTGCAAGAAATATCGACATATGAATCTTGCCTTAAGAGAAAAATGACCAAATTACCATTTATTAGATAAGTGGAATGAGCCACTGATAGATTGGATATGATCACTCAGATGTATGTGGACCACTAAGTGTTAGTACTCGATAGAACTATTCTTACTTCATTACCTTTACCAATGATTATTCTAGATTTGGGTACGTGTATCATATGAGATACAAGTCTAAGGTTTTTGAAAAGTTAAAAGAATTCAGACATGAGGAAGAGAATCAAATTGGGCGAAGTATCAAGATTCTTTGATCTGATCGATGAGGAGAATAATTGAATAGTGAGTTCATTGATTATCTTTGAGAGAATGGCATTTTCTCCTAGTGAACTTCGCCTGGCACACCCCAACTTAATGGGGTAGCAGAACAAAAGAATCGAACCCTACTTGACATGGTTTGATCTATGATGAGTTTCACTGAGCTTCCTTATTCATTATGGGGATATGCCTTAGAAACAATGACATTTTACTCAATAGAGTGCCATCAAAGTCTGTGCCCAAATTGCCACATAAGATGTGGTATGCCGAAGCCCCCTCTTACAAATGCCTTAGGGTATGGGAGAGCCCTGCTTACATGAAGCAGCAAGTAGGAGATAAGTTGGATGTAAGATCCATCTTATGTAAGTTGTCGAGTACCCAAACAAATCCATTGCGCACTATTTCTATGACCCATCGAAACAAAAGTGTTTGTATTGAGGAATGCCACCTTTCTAGAGAAGAAGTTTCTATTAGATAGAAAAGGAAAGGTCATGGTTCAAGAGCCATAAAAACTTCCGCAAGAAGTAATAGTGACTAAACCCTTAACTTCTTACACTTCAAGTGCACAACCTCCAAGGAGATCTAGAAGGATCTCAAGGCAGGCTGAAAGGTATGGCCTTTTATTAGAGAACAACAAGGAGGATGTTCTTTTGGGTACCAATCCAAGAAGCTATGATTATGCAATGTTAGACATTAATTTGGAAAAATAGCAAGAAGCCATGCAGTCCGAAATGGACTCCATGTACTCCAACAAGGTAAGGACCTTGGTGGACTCACTAGAGAGAATTATTCCTATTGGCTGTAAATGGGTCTACAAATAAAGATTGCAGTAGATGGTGAGGTTGTGACCTACAAGGCTAGACTGGTTGCGAAGGGTTACAATCAGAAGCAAGGGATTGACTATGAGCAAGTCTTCTCATCAATTGTAATGCTTAAGTCTATTCGCATACTGTTGGTCATATCAGCATATTATGACTATGGGATATGACATATGGATGTGAAGACTGCTTTTTTTAATGCAAACATTGAGGAAGAGATCTATATGACGCAGATAGATGATTTCATGTCTAACGAGAGTGAGCAAAAGGCTTGCAAACTCCAGATATCCATTTTTGGACTCAAACAAGTTTTTTGAAGTTGGAACATCTGATTTGACAAGTCAATCAAATTGTTTGGTTTTCTTAGGAATTCAGATGAGTCATGTGTGTACAAGAAGGTTAGTGGGAGTGCAATGACTTTTTTGGTCTTATACATTGATGATATCTTACTCATTAGAAATAATGTAGGGATGTTATAGTTAACAAAAGCTTGGTTATCTACACAGTTCTCCATGAAAGATTTGGGAGAAACATCCTTTGTATTAGGGATCAAGATCTATAGAGATAGATCTAGAAAGTTATTCGGACTATCCTAATCTATATACATAGACAAAGTGCTAAAGAGGTTAAGCATGGAGGAATCCAAAAGAGGATACCTTTAAATGAGTCATGGCATTTATCTTTCAAAGCCTAAGTCCCCAAAGACTCCAGAGAAAAGAGAAAAGATGATTCACACACCTTATGCATTCGCCATATGAAGCATTATGTATGTAATGCTATTCCTGATATCACGTATGCTCTAAGTATCACGAGAAGATATTAGTCTAAACCTAGGAGTAGCACTGGATCGCTATAAAAATATCCTGAAGTACTTGGAAGAACTAAGGATGTGTTCTTGATTTATGACAATGGAGAGCTAAAGCTAGAGTGTTACATTGATTCTTGTTTCTAGTCTGATATAGATGATTCCAAGTTAATTTTTGGATACTTGTTCACCTTGAACAGTGATGCATTCAGCTGGATGAGTTCTAAGAAGATACGACTGTGGATTCTACCATAGAGGTTGAATACATTACGGTATCTAATGCTGCAAAAAAAGTTGTTTGGATATAGAACTTCATCCAAGTGTTGGTTGTTGTTTCGGTGGTTGTTGATCCAATACCCCTGTATTGTGACAACAACAAGGCAATTGCGTAAGCAAAGATCCAAGCACACATCATGAGGCGATATTATTTGATTTGAGAGATCATTGGTAGATACAACATCAAAGTGGATAAAGTTGTCTCAGCAAAAAATATAGCAGACCCATTGACCAAACCCCTAGCTCAACGAGTGTTTAAAGGACATTTTGAGAAGATAGGCCTATATACATAGGCAATTAGCTCTAAGGAAAGTGCAAGATCATTAGAATAATACCAGACGAGCTAATTAGTGGCCGCTAATATTCTCTTATAATAAACTATCTTTTTTATTAAGCATTAATGAAAAGGAAATCTTCATCTTAAATTTATGTTATATGAATTAGATGAAGTCCCTAAATCACACAGAACTACAGGCATGGTCCACATAGGATGGCGATCATGGAACATGCCTCTATGGTCATGATCTTAAAATAGTTCTAAATGGACGACTTCTTGATATAGGACATCAACTAGCCCATCAAGACTTGCGTATATGAGCAGACTCACAAGGAGGGTGCCTCATTTCATAGACACTGGTGTTATGTCACCAGTGCAAGTATGCGGGTGCTTATTGGAAAATAAGTACACTAAACTACTCTACCAGAAGTTCCCAAGGAAATATAATTGTTGTATGGAAAGTTTCCATCATTACGATAGTTCATGATATAGTCATTTGACTTATGGCGCCATTGTAATCTCATACACGATATGATGCACTTTAATTTATCCTCTGGTTGCAAGTCGATCACAAAGTGGGTATTTTTGGTGCATCATCTTTGTTTATGAAAATTAAAGAGTGGCCAAGAAAGGATACATTATCTATCTAGAAGAATAGGTGGATCTCCTATGATATCACTATACTTGATTCTGAAGTCCATGACCATGGTTGGGATGAGTAATTAGGAAATGGGCTTCCTAATTAGCATCAACAAATTAAGATACTAAGAATGACCTCATAGTATTGAACTATTGGGGTTTTGACTAATAATCCATGCCTTAGGTTCAATCGAAAGATTAGTTGACGTAAGGACCGAACTTGCATGGTATTCGTAATTAGAAGGGTTCGCCACTTTCACATATGTCTAGGTCTTCATGGTGTGTTGTTAGATGCTAATCATGATTTGTGAGGTTCTTTGGAATTAATGGCTTAATACCAAGATGATTAATTAATTTAACTAATTAATTATGAATGATTAAAGTATTAATTATTCAATTAAGTCACAAGAGTTGTGAGCCCACTGTTAGCATATAGGTAAACCTAAGGGGTCATACACTAACCCGGAAAAGCTCATTTCTTATCTAAGTAAATAATCCAAGAGATATCATGAGCCTACAATTCAATGGATGAAATAATTTAATTAATTGAATCAATTAAATTGGGCCCAATTAATTTGGAGCAAGGCCCATTGGGTATAAGCTTGTAGGAAGCACATGAGGAATTTAGTATTAAATTCCAAGATTAACTAGGAAATTAAGTCTTCAATTTTAATTAAAGACTTTCTATAAGTCTTTGACATGGAATCAAATACTTATCTTGTGTCTTTAATTTGGAATTAAATACTTACCATACTTATCCAAGTAGGACTTAGAAAGAGGATGAAAGACTTGCCTTTTAGTTTCCAAGTTGGACTTGGAAAGCTGCTATATGTGTTAGGTTCGCTATAACCTAGGGGGTAAACGTAGCGAAAATTAAATTTTTTTAATAAAAGATGCAATTTATTGCATTAGCTTTAGTTCCACAGCGATTCTGACGATCAATGTTACTAACAATTTAATAAACAAAATATAAATATAGTGATGATATAATAGTTACCCTTTTTCTAATTCTGTAATTTGAGTGCAAGGTTTGAGGCAACCAATTGTTGGATTGTAGTGAATCTCTCACCAAGGAGCCCATGCTACAACTTTAATGTTGCAAACCTAAGTGCAGATTGTGTCAAATAATAAATTTTTTGGGAGTCTGAGGTCGATCCACAGAGAAGTTGTTTGAAGTTTTCAAGATTATATTTTTTAAAAAAAGGGCTTTATGTGGTTTAGAATATAAAAAAAATATATACTATAACTAAGAAATCAAAGTAATAAAAGTATTAAGGATTAGAGATCCGCTATTGAGTTTTGGATAGAGGAATGATTATGCCACTATTAGAATGTATACATAATGAAGGTTCCAATTAGAAGATGTTATCAAATAGCTCATAGATTAACGTAATCATAATATTGTCTTACTGTTTGCACCAATACTTGTTTATGTTATCAAGTATTTATGTACACATTTGTCTACAACAAATCAAGATTTCACATTAGCAATCGATAGAGTAGAACTGTACAACAAGTTAAATGAATCTAAGTATTTGTTGTGCCAATAGAGATACATAAATAAAAAATCACCACAAAACAAGAAAGGTTTTAAGGCCAATACTTATTTATGGGATCAAGAATTTATGCACACGTTTATCTACAACAAATCAAAGTTTCACATTAGCAGTCAGTGGAGTAGAACAACACGATAAGTTAAATGAGCCCAAGTATTTATTGTGCTACTGGTGATACATAAATCAAGAATCACCATAAAATAAGGAGGGTTTCAATCAAAAATTAAAACAATAATACAACACAACTTAATATTATGCACCTTTATAACTATTTCTCTTTCTCTATCTATAAGTTCATCATTTCTCCTCAGTTAAAATAAATTTATAAATACATAATGAAAGTATAAAAAACTAAAAATATAAGAAAAAACAGAGAATACATTTCTATAACTACTAGAAAACTTACATTACTACTATAAAACTTAGCCTAAGGAAAGACAACAATGAAATTTTCTTCACCCTTCTAAGGTTTTTTATGTGTGTTCAATAACATCTAATAGCCCCTATTTAGGGTAGAAGAGTGTCTAAATTGGCATCTCCAAATTCACTCTAAATGCACTCCAAATTTACTTCAAATATTCTCTAAATTCATATGTCCTTTTTAGATCCGAATTTTATCACACATTTTTCTTCATGAAATTAGTTTATTTTAGAAAAGTGATCAACATGAAAGTTGTGTAACATCTTTATTTTTCAACTTGAATCACCTAATTCCAACCATTAGGGAAATATTTATGTTTAATTAAAGGAGATATGTTAGCATAGATAGACCTATTCCAATGTACACACCAGAATAAATTTTTAGCTTTAATCAAAACTGAATTAAGTTGATCTTCCGACATAAAAGTTGTAGTTCTATAAGATTCAGGTTCATAGGGCTTTTGTACATGGAGTTACGCCCAAAATACGAAAACTATATAAGTTTGGAAATATGCTTATTTTGAATTTACTGCAAGCTCATCAAAGACTTATAAAGTTTAAGTGATTTCTTGCATATATTTTGATCTACACATGATGGATTTAGGCAAAAATGACCATTTTCTTCTAATTGTGATATTTCTTTGATTCAATGAAATATTATCTCCCAACTTGCTCATGAAATGTGTTGTTTTTTTCAGTTTTACTTTGGCTCTTTTTGTTCATTGATTCCCTAACATAAAAAATTAATAAAATTATAATATTAACAAGAATAAAGCAAAAAAAATATAAAGGATTTGATACAAAAATATATCAAAATATGTACTTATCAAATTCCCCCACACTTAACCCTTGCTTGTCCTCGAGCAAGCCTAAAACAAACCTAAACTAATCCACTTTCGTAGAAAACTATGATTGTATTTAGCATATGCAACAAGCCTTTAAACCCCTAGGTGGTCCATAGAGGACAAGTTATAGTCTCATGAGGATTTCCAGTAGTGATACCCACAAACACCTACGATAACTAACTTTCAACCATTATTCTCAAGATAATATGGAAATGAAATCAAACAAGTGTTAAATCTAACCCTTAGTCATTTAAAAGTCAACACATTTCCACAATAAGCATACTTAAGTGTGTGTGTGTGAATAGTTAATGTCAACAGTGATGAAACCATACACGCTTCAAACAAGTGAATTCTCATAAAACCTTATAAAAACCATCACCCAATCTCTAATAGAAGAGTTAAACATCATAAGCTCTTCATTTGGTACAAATCTCCACTACACCAAAGGCACCACACGAAATCAAAAGGTTTTCAACAAAGATTATAATGGGGCCAAAGAGTAGTGATCTGGCTAGGAAATAAAAAGATAGGATGTAACAAAGATTATAAGAACTTCATGGGATTAGAGACATAGAATTTACCAATGAAGAATTCTTATACTCTACGAATTTCAAAATCAGGGCCTATTGTTATTGAATTAGACCATCTTCATCATTTTTATTGATTTTGCAACATCTCATTTTTAGTTGCAACTCATAATATTTTTAACACTTTGCAATTTCTTTTTTAAGAAGAGAAACTCCCCCACGCTTATCTTCTATTCCAACCCAAATTTCTTTTGCAAGCTCACCTTGTCAATGGAATGTCTCTTAAATTTTGAATTATTTTCAATGGTAGGATAATAGTGTATTTAGGCTAGGTAAGAAGATATGGTTAAAAAAATGCTTGTTTATTGAAAGATTTAAAGTGACTTACTATAGGGGATATTCTTTTAGAACATCATATGGGGAACAAGCTGATTTGGCCATGGTGGTAGAAAGCTTAATGTTTTAATTATTTTTTAAGTGGTGCTCAATCAGTCGTTCACCTCGATAGACTAAAAGGAAAAATTCTAACACTTAGCCCCTATATGTTGAAAATCTAAGTGATGATTAATTAAAGCGAGGGCATAAGAACTACCTGTTTTGATATGCTTGTCTCCTCATTGAATAACATAACTATTTGTACAAAAAGATTTGAGCATAATTATCACAAAAATATATTAATCAAAGAACAATATCAAAGTCTAAAATAACACCCATCATTAATCAAACCACATTATTCATGCTTAATTGTAATCATTGAAGTTGGAAGAATATCTACAACTCAAAAAAATGATAATTCACAAACTTTTGTTAAAATTTTCACAAAGTTGCCATGTTATGCCAAAAAAAAATAGGGATGTGTCTCAAAAGTATTAAAGTTACTCTTTACTTTGCCACCCTTTTTCATGGTTTCAATTGATCCAAAAAAAAACACACATGAATTTTATTTTGTTTTTTAAAAAAGAAACTAGAAAAACACACATTGAACACACAAGACATGATATCAACTATACCTTCCCCCAACCTAATCAAGACATTGTCCCTGAAAATGGATATGAAAGTAGAGTTTAGAAGATATTACCTAAAATGTGACTTATTAGAAAATAAAGTTGAAACAACACAATATATATACTATTAGTTGAACCCATTAAGGATAAATTTCACATGTTGAGAGTTAAATTCATTTTGTATTTTCAACCATTATCACTATTAGACCAATCTACATGAGCCAAAGTTGGATCTATTTCTGGCACATATGATAGAAGTTGATTAATTAGTTAGTCAGGTGTTGGAGCAAAAATGAGAATTCGTCTCGCAAATGGTGAAACAAAACCTTTTTCTATAGCATGATCTATAAAAGATAGCAAACCATTAAAGAAACTATTAACATTAAAAATACCTATAGGTTTCTAGTGAATGCTGAGTTATGCCCAAGAGACAACTTGGAATAATTCCTCCAGTGTACCAAAACCACCAAGTAGAGTGATGTATGCATCCGTATTATTTAACATGTTAGATATTATGTCCTAAATATGTGACACCTTTAGCTCATCTCCAATAGTCATACATATGATATTCTGTACTAATAAAAGTTTTGGGATAACTCAAAACTTTAACTCCTCCTACATGAGCAGAAGTAGCAATACTCCCCATTAACCCTAGACTACCTCCCCCATACACTAAATGAATTTTTCTTTATGCTAAAGTTCTACTAAGGTTATTGGTTGTTCCTATAAACTCACCATTTTTCCTGGATTGGTTCCACAAAAGACACAAATACAACTGAACTTGCGAGTGGAAGACCCTTCCATTTTTTTTCTTTTTTTTAAAAAGTAAGTTATGCAAAAAAGGAGTAAGTATAGTGTTATTTATTGAGATGTGAACAGGGAATACATTTATTGCACGTATTTGTTTTTTTCTAGAAATGTTGAAAATAAGGACACATAATTTGAAAATTTGCTACTTACAAGTGAATGTACATATAGTTGTAACTGTGGCTCACATTTTTCTCTAAGGTTACATCCAATAACGGCTTAAATGCCCTCTATGGGTCGAGGATATGCTTTGCATCTAATTTTCTTATAAACTGGCAAATAAGGTGTGATATGATTCATACATTACATGTTAATTGCGTGCTATTTGCATTTATATTAACATCATATAATTCATTTTCTTTTATACGACGTTCTTAATCATTAAACTTAATTTTGAAGCTTTAGCATGGAATTGATTATCGAATCCCCTAACCTAAATGGTCAATTCTACATTGGGATAAGAAGAAAATTAGGTATCAATATGATGAATATTACTAGGTTACACATTATAATTTTCAAAGTATTAAAAGTGTTACTAGTAAGTTTATACAGTTTAATTTGATTTGATCAAGTTATTTCAAAAGTATATATTTGTAAATTAACATACTTGGGATATTGGACATGATATAATGTGATTTAAATGTCATATTACAAGATCCATATGTGCATATGAATTTAGAAATGCAAACAAGACCATCATTTATGAATCGGATGTCAATTAGTTTAGAGATCGAATAAACGATTAAGAAATTAGGGTTGAACTTATTATTCGATCGTAAAGACATTAAAATAGGTTGTAAATAGATAAATCAATAATGATAAACACTAGATTACAGTTGTATAAGGTGTGTGTAACATCAGATTTGAACCATCACTTGACATATCAAGCTACCACCTCAACCTTTCTTCATTTTTATCCTTGAACCATGACCAAAAACTATTTTCTGAGCTATTTCATCTTCCAAACCTCCATATTAAATTTTATAAGTTTCTCTCAAGTGCTTCAAGTAAAGAAAAAAGGGAAGGAAGCAAAGGGAAGT
>CM033106.1:14785574-14839669 GCA_019321725.1 Paulownia fortunei
AATAAACAGGAAGAAGATATTTCAATGAAGTTCATGAATTTGGATTTTGTCGCGCTTCAGGTTCTCTTACTTAACCTAATTCCATCCTTATTACCTTTTTCCGAATATTTTGTCTTGCATTAAATTTAATAAACACTGGATGATTTTGTCGATTTGGAGTAGTTTTTTATGGTAAAGAGACGACATTTTCAAAAAGCTTTATACTGTGGATGAATGAGGTTCATAGGTATCAATTAGGAAACTTAATTGATTCAGTTTTTTTGTGGGATGAATAATGTGACATTTCAGTGATCTATCAAAAGTGGAGATATTTTGTTGGAGACAGGGGAGGGTGGGCTCAGTTAAAGAGTCATTTGGAATTAAAGTTCAAATTTTGAGGGCAAAAAGTGGAGAAATGAGTTTAATTGTGAAGAAACTACTTGACTGGATAGATTGTAATTTAAATATGAGCTCTTTTGCATGTGTTTGTTTTTAATTCCTAATCGATGTAGATTTCGCAGTCAATTAGCCGTCATCCTGGATTTTCAACGTATGCTGTTTAAAGCAATTACTTCCAATCTGATGAGAGGAAGGGTTGGACACATCTATTAGAAGGCTATTAGGAGTTAGTGTTGGTACATGGATTGAGACTCTAAATTTGCATGTGAAACTTGCCAACAAAGGCAACCATATATTGAGATGCTGTCTAATTATTATGCCTGTCATCATTATTTAATTGCTTAATACCTTTTCTTTTCCATTTACACAAGGCAATTTAGCAGTTCTGAGTTTTCGGTTCCTTTCTCAATGTTTTGTTTCAGCTGCCACAGCAAGAAAACTTGTTCGATTGTGGCCTTTTTTTGCTTCACTATGCAGAGCTTTTTCTGGAGCAGGCGACAAACTTCAGCGCAACTAAATATTTTGACTTTGTAAGTTGTTTTGTCTCCTTTGGAACCTCGAACATAGAATTTCAATGGTTCTCTCTTCGGAAAGTCAACTGAAAGGGTGTTCACAAGTTTGACTTTTGGCTTTATTTAGTTCCTTTTGTTTTAGGAACTTCCTAACCTCTTCTATTTTGAGCAGAGAAAAGAAATAATAATTTGTTCTGACATAAATGGTGCTCGTCTTTTCTCCTTTGGAAGAGGGGCAAATTGGATTGATAAAATGATCCCTGCATTAAGTGACCTCTGACCAATTGATTCTGTCTTCTGAGTAGCTTTATTAAGATCAGTATGATCAATACGGTTCATTTTATAATGAAAAAAACAACAACTTTGTTTACATATTTTTTATTGTCGGAAGAGTCCTCCAAGTATTTTGGTTTTGCATTAGATTCGTTTTTCTTTTATTTTTTTCATGTTTTTGGACTATGAATAAAGAAGAGAGGATAAGCTTATTACATTCATTAAAAAAGCTATGACAATTTACCCTAAGTAATTGAGCGTGAGAGCCAAATGAATCGCAAGATTCATGTTTGGTTCGGGCAAGTCGATACTTAGGAAATGTCGAGTCAAACCATTTGCCTTTATTTCAACAAAGGAAGCACGGGCTTCTTGAGAACAACAATACTAAACAAGTCCAAACTAATTGAATATTTGTATTAGAAATTCCTCGAATTGGTTTACAATTTCCATAAAGGATATAATTGACAACTAAAAGTTGAGATTCCAACCCCCAAGTAAAGAACTGTTACAAATAATGAAGAAACTAGTAGATCCTGTTCAAGATGTGCCAATTAAGGTTTCAGGAGCTTCATTTGGCTAGACTGTGATGTATTTATATTGGTCCTTTCTGTCTGTTATTTGCATCAATTGCACGGGGGAATTTTTTTGTTAAATGTAGCACTGTCTGAATCTTCATGTCTGGTTTCTTTTCATTGATTAAAGTGAATGCCTTTCTTTGTTCTTGTGTAATATGAGAGCTTGTATTAGGCTGACATATTCTATCATGTTCCTATTGTTGAATATGCAGTGGTAATGCCATAATATGGATGATATATTTGTCTGCCTTTACCAAGAAGAAAGGCATGTTCCATCACAGCACATCCATGATATATGAAAGAATGCGCCGTAGACTATATCACTTTTGCTTTTATACTTTTTGGGTGTTTGGCACATGGTAATATGTGATGCTTTATATCTTTATTTAGAAATCTCTAGACTGAGATCAAGTTGAGCCATGTATTGAATTCTACGGTGATAATGTTCACTGTAGTTTGTAAGCGAACTATATAATAATTTATATGGGAATTTGATGTTTCTTTGAGACATCCAATAAAGAAAGGAGGTGAAATAATGCACAGGTTTCACACGTGGGCGTGGAAACATTTTTCCAAGCGGAACTAGTTTCTCTTATTGATACCAGGTTAAATGTATTGCCTTTTTTCCAGCACTAAGAAAGCGTTCATGATTGTTGCTTTAGTTTCTTTTTGGCTTAATTAGTTGTAATTGTTGCTCTTGCTGCTCTTTTGAAAAGATGGCATAATAGACAAATCGTCTGTTGGGTTTCTTGATGCAGTTGAATCCCTAATTTTTGCATAGGAAATCATAATGGAGGATAATGAAACTTTTCTGTCTCTGCAGCTTAATAAGGATTGGTTCCTTCCTGCTGAGGTTTCTCTCAAAAAACGCGATCACATTAGAAAACTGATCCACAAAATAATTCAAGATAATGACCTGAAAGATTCTCCAGCCGCTCGTAATAACAAATATCTTCAAAGTGGTTTAAACAAGGGAGAAAGCGGTGCAAAATGTGTACAGCAAAATGGTGTGAAAGAATCATCTGTTGATATCAAGTACAACTCCAGTGATGATTTTGAAATTAAGGGGTTAGAGCAAAGGAGTATTGACATATCAGTGATTGATGAAAGTTTTCAGCCTTATAAGCTTCTGGTGCCGATTAATCAATTCAATAACATGAGTTTGCCGATGGAGGTAACCCCTTACCAACGAGCATTTATTTTTCCATGCATAGAAAAGTTGGAACAAAGTGTATATGAGAAATCCTCAGTTTCACAGTTTTGTTGGCTTTTTTTTCCTTGTGGTCTAAAATGGCGTCTATTTCCTGCTATGTGGCTGGGTGTATTTTAGTAAACAGTAACCAACTGCTCAGCATTTGTGTGATTTGTTGGTTTCAGCTCTCAGTATCGTCTTCCCTTAGCATGTGAATGCTTTTACCTTCCAATAGATGCGATATGCTCAATACTTTCGTATGCATAATATGGAAAAATATTTGTCGTTTACTATGCTTTCAAACAAACTATTCATTTCCTAATTGTTATATCTCAAACAGGAAGCACTTGAGAAGCAAGCCAACTTTCCACCAGGAGACGCAGCAAGCAGATATGAAGCTGATGAAGATGATATACTGATGCCTCCCTGCTGTCCACTTAGTAGTTTCAGGACTGGACAGATGAAGGTTTCACAGGAAACTTCTAAAACTTGTTCTGGCAAGTCCCCTATTATAATTGATATAGAGAATGAGGAGGATTATGTTCCTGAAGTTGCATCTCCTACTGAAAGGCAGAAAGACAAGTATGAGAACGCTTCAATGTCGAGTGAGGATCTTGCAGCATGTGTTGTTGAGGATTCTGAAGAGGAAAGTGGGGCCGAAAGCATCATAAAGACTGGGAGATCCTCTTTCCTGATTTGACCAATTGGTCAAATTATGTAAATATTTTATCGAAACTGGAAGGAAAACAAAATGCTGCAAAGATGGGAGTTACCCTGACCGTGAAGTTATATGTGCAAGAGCATATTATAAGATAGTCAGTATAGAATACTTATGGTGCGTGGAATCATTTACACCATGGTGTGGTTACCATCAGAAGGAGCCGAAGAGGGTTAGGCTTCTCTTTTGAAATCCCTAAAGTTCACCTCTTCTTTGCATAACCCCCCAGGTCCCTACTCAGAATAGAAGGAACAAAAAATTGAGAGGAAAGACAGAAAGAGGTTGGCCTGGAGAGAGGTATTTGTTTTTGCAAATTTCCCACTCTTGTTCATTTTCAACCTCACGTTTTTCGCTTTGCTTATGACTCTGTGTGGGTAAGTGCTCTTGCATGCACACACAGGCAATTTTGTAGCTGCATTTTGGCCTTATAACATACAGGTTGTCACCATGGTTGATATGTATATATGTATATTCCCTTTTAAGCTACCTGGCATTTTGATAAGGATCAATGTTTGATTAGCCATTGGGCAACATCGTTGGCTCCAAGATTGATGGGTTTCAATTCTACATCTTTTAATTTTAGAAAATATTGCAATTTTCCACTATCACAAGGGTGTGGAATCATCGTTCAAGATCAAGACAATTTGATTGAATCCATGGAAAAGGCATCGTGATTGAAGCGAGCCATATTTTTCAACAGACAAAGTTGCTTCACATTTGTTTTTTGTGAACACCTCTTTCACGAGGACATAGAAAAAGATAAAAAAGTACAAGCTTACTGAAACAAGAAGGATATCTTAACCAGTGTGCAAATCAAGATGACTGCTTCCAACCAACTATTTAATTTGAATGGTACGCCCATGTTTGGTAATCTACTTTCAGATCCTTGGATGCAATATACGACTTTAACTTTAGGTGGCAAATCAATTGATCCATAAGCTATTTCAACAATTCTGTGGATCGTAGAGAAGTTCGCTCTTATTATATTGAAAATTATTATAAATTGTTAGAAGTATATATACGAAAGACTCCATATAGGGACAGGTGAAAGACTCCATATAGGCATAGGTAGTTTCAACAAACACACACACACACACACACACACACACGAAAGACTGAGTGCCCATAAGAAGAAGTTGAGGCTAATTAAAAGGCTAAATTAGCGACAAGTAATAAAAGTACAAGAGAGAAAAAAATAGTCATACTAATAGAATTCAGCTTAGGATAGAGAGTGGAGTGAAGAATGTTTAGAATCAGGTTGAATACACTCAATCTGTCTATATAAAGCCATCAATAGCCCTCCTCTGATTGGATTGGCTTAGAATCATTGTAACCAATGACTCCCTTCATTTCAGAATCAAGACACAGAAAATCCGATTTCAAGATTATGGACTCTTTAAAATTTGATCCGACTAGGTACAATTATTTGCGTTGCCCTCACGTAACACCAAAAATTTAAAGTGGACCACTACTTTTATTAGTAAGGGATGATACTGACCCTCTGTATGTGTTTTCCTTTGAGTTACAAAGTTTGTATACATGAAAAAAGCAAGTGGTTTCCTTTGAATCCTGCCCCAAGAAAACCTTGAATTTGATACTACGTTTTCATATCATTGTTCAAATCGGAGTTGCACTTCCACAAGCCCACATCAACTAATCATAAACAAATGCAAAAACAATATCTGAAGGTTGAAATGTCTTATTACCTCAGCAAAACACACAAAAATGACAGATGGAGACACACATCTATATACACTAGTTTAAGCCATGCTTGCAACAGAAAGCACCTCTATTCATCCAACTCCCCAGGAAAACGAAAAAAGGGAAAGGAAAGATTAATTGATCAATGTCTACCATTAGAATGCCTATGGCGATTCCTATCAAGCCAAATAATTATGTTTGTACTTTTGACAGGAAAGCTTCAAAACGGTGCTGTGTCTCTTCCAGTGCAGCTGCCACTGGCCTTAGGCCTTTCTCCTTCCAATGTAATGCTAAGCCTTGTGACCAGATCCCGACTAGATGACGATCTGGAAACTACAAGCCTCCCCTTTGGGATTTCGATTTTATTCAATTGTTGAGCAGTGAATACACGGTGTCATGCATCATGTCTAAATTATATACTTGATCAATCATTAGTATATATTTTATCCTTGTGGAGATTTTAAGTGCTGACAGGAAACTATGAATATGCAATCTCTACAGGAAGAGAGATACTTGACAAGGGCTTCTGAGCTGATGATGCAAGTGAAGATGTTGGTGGAGGAAGAAATGGAGCCTCTTCGACAATTGGAGTTGATTGATAACTTGCAGAGGCTGGGTATATCTTATCACTTTGAGGACAAAATCAACCAAATCTTAAATTATATATATCAGGAGCACAAATATTGCAAGAATTACGAAAGGGATTTGTACTCAACAGCTCTTGAATTCAGACTCCTGAGACAACATCGTTTTAGCATCTCTCAAGGTGCTAAAATTGGTTATATGAATACATATTTATGTATGTACTTCACATGTTTCTTGAAGCTAAATCGTAACTTTTTTTCATTGCAGAGATATTCGATTGTTTCAAGAACGACAGGGGTGATTTCAAGCCAAGCCTTGGTGACAATACCAAAGGATTGTTACAACTGTATGAAGCATCTTTCCTGTTGACAGAAAGTGAAAAGACCTTGGAGCTAGCCAGAGAATTTGCCGCCAATTCTCTGGAGAAAAAACTTGATGATGAGGGTCATGGAATTGATAAGTATCTTACATTATTGGTGCGCCATGCTTTGGAGCTCCCACTTCATTGAAGGATTCCAAGGCTAAATGCAAGATGGTTCATAGACGCCTATGGGAGGAGACCAGACATGAATCCAATTGTGCTTGAGCTTGCAAAACTGGACTTCAACATTGTTCAATAAACACATCAACAAGAACTAAAACATGTCTCAAGGTTATTAATTGACTAATTCGATATACTTAATGGTCTGGAAATGCCTTAACAAGGTCAAAGATGGTACTTTTCGTTTTCTGGGTTCCTAATTAATTTTGATAATCATAACTATGATACTAGTACTTTAAATCTGTCATTGAAGATGCTAAGAATTTTGATTTGTGTTTTCATGCATATATAGATGGTGGAAGCAAACATGCCTAGCTGAAAAGCTGCCATTTTCGAGGGATAGGCTGGTGGAGTGTTACTTCTTGACCATTGGAGAGCTCTTCCAGCCTCAATATGGATATTCAAGAATAATGGGTACCAAGGTCAATGCTTTAGTAACAATAATTGATGATATATTTGATGTTTACGGTACCTTGGAAGAACTACAACTCTTCAATAATGCTATTCAAAGGTTAGAAATAATTTCACAACATATATAATTACTTTATTTTAAATCAAAAAATTAATTTAATTTAATCTTGTATATAAAGGCATAAAGCATGTAATTTTGAATCTTTTATTCCAATTCATGTTTCATCATATATACCACTTCACGATGCACGTCAAGTGTGTGATCTACAAAGAATTGTTTACTTAAGAAAGTATGAACTGCCGCTCTTTTCTTTTTCAGATGGGATATTGAAGCAATGGACAAACTCCAAAATTTTAACTTATGAAATGTGAATCATAATGATCAAGAAAATATTATTTTTAATTGTTTAAAATAATATAGGAGTAATTATTTTTTAATCCCACCAGGTACAATTAATGCCGTTACCTAACATAACCACAACAATTTGATGTGTAGAATGTGAGTGACTACTTTTATTAATGACCAAGGACATTGCTGATCATGTGTACATTTTCTGTATCCAGTGATTTAAGATTCCATAGAGTGAAAAAAATTTAAAGACACTACTTTTATTATCGTTGGAATCTTATACCATGTTCTCAATTCATTTTAAAATCGGATTTGATGTTCCATTTCCACAAGCCCACATGAACTAATCATAAACAAATGCAATGACAATCACATGTCTGAAAGCTGAAATGTCTTATCATGTCAGCAAAATACATAAAAATGACAGATGGAGACAGACATCTATCGTACTAGGTTAAGCCATATTTGCAACAGAAAGCACCTCTATTCATCCAACTCCCCAAGAAAAAGAAAAAAGGAAAAGGAAAGATTAATTGATCAATGTCTACCATCAGAATGCGGCAATTCCTAACAAGCCTACTAATTATCTTTGTACCTTTGAAAAGAAAGCTTCAAAACTGTGTTGTGTCTCCTTGAAAACATTAATTATAATGTAGAAAATTTAATTTAAAAATAAATTAAAAATTAAATTGATATAAATATTTAAAATATCATAATTAGATTATATTACAACCCTAAAAAAATAAATTAGTTCATGGTAAAAATAAACAATAACTTAACAATATTCATGAATTTAATTAATGAGAAAAAGAGAAAAATGAAATAAAACTTGAAAAATGATGAGTTTATTCCTTTATAAATGTCTTTTTCTCAAATTTTGGAAGAATTCTCTCATCTTCTTCCTTCTTTTTTCTTGGCTTGTTTTCTCTTCTCTCTCTCTTTTCCTCTCTCAAAATCAAATTTTCCACCCTTGGAGACTTTTGAAATGTTGAAAATCAAATGGAAGATGTCCTAAAGAGGTCATTTTGCCATTATTTGTCCGCCGGACAACACCTAGACGCTAATTGGCGCTGCCCATTCTGTCCAAGACAACACCTACAACACCTATACGCTGCACTTGTTGCCCAAGATCCGACTCTGCAGTGCCAATTGACTTTTTCAATCGATATTTCACTATGTCCAAGACCAAACAGGCTTTTGGTGTCTTCATATGAATTGTAGCCATATGTCTTAACTTTCTATAGCTTTATGAATAAGCTCTATGACATCTGTGGAGGGAGTTATGCCCAAAATATCAAGATATATCATACCAAAAATTTTCAGTTAAGTGCAAACTATTTAACCTGATTTTTCTTATTAAAATAGAAATAATTGAATTTTATAGTAAACATAAACGTTATAGATATATCTCTTGAATTTCCAATGATTTAAGAAACAAGTCAAAATGATATTGGAGCAAAACTTTATGATTGAAATACGAACACTACCCTCAATAGTACCAAAAAACAGATTATTTTAAATTTTAACCAAGTTTTTATGTTTATTTCCATTTTTTCTCATTTTGCTATTACCTACAATATTTCAAACTAAATGCATAAAAAATAACATAAATACTCAAAAACTAATCAAAAAGTTAAGTAAATGGTACTCAATTAATGAATGTAAAATCTACTCATCAGATAGTTTTGTAACCACATGTCATGAGAGGATTTCGTAAAAGAGAATTATGGTTATTTAAAGTTGATCATTTTGTGTAGCCATGTATTTACAATATTTTCTCTATTTTTTTCACTAATTATCCTATTATTATTATAATTTGCGGTTGAAAAGAAAAGATGGATTTATAGTTAATATTGAATTAGGAAAAACAGAATTTCCAAATTGATTGAAATATTTTTGATAAATAATAATTAATCTAAATTGACTATATTACAATTTTTAGTATAATCGATAGAAAATCAAAATTGAATTTTCAAATTGATTATCAAATATTTTTGATAAAAAATAACTAATCTAAACTGGTCACATTGCAATTTTTTTTCAAACTTCTTTTAAAAAAAAAAAACAATCTAATTCAGACTTCTTTTCAAAAGAAAACAATCTAAACTACTTAGGCCAACTAAGCATAATGAGAATTAAACTCTTCAAATGATTTTTAAGATTATAACAAAAGACATTCTATATATATAAGCGCTGATTTACAAGTAGTAAATTTATATAACAAAAAATACATAAAATGTTTATTTAGATTAAGAATGGACCTCTTTTATAATAGTTTTTATTATTATTTAAAAATAACTTAAAATATTGGAAAATATCACAATTTTTTGTATTTTTAGGAGTTAATGTTGACCTATTAATTTATACATAACGTTTCTAAAATATTGGAAAATTTAGTCCAATTCTTTCAAAAATAAAAAATTATTTTTGGGTGGAAAATGCAAAATCTCTGTCTAAATTAATTTTCACTCATTTTGCAACAAAAGCCTAAAGCATGAAGAGAGAATATTTGATTTGAAAATATGCTATACATAATTTTTTAATATAGTACTATTATGTATAATATTTTTATATCTGTTAGATTATACTAAACTTTTTTTATTAGATAATTTAACGATCGAGTTAATTATTTAATATCGACCAACACTATTGTAAAATACTATATGATAAATATATATATATATATATATATATATATATATATATATAATAATAACCAATTATTTAAGCCTCAACATTTTACCAAAAAAATTATTTATCGTATATTATATAAAATAATTTATTTTATAAAATTCCAATATTATTTCCTCTCGTGCAGGGGATTCTTAATGACATGCATAAAATGATTGAACTTATCAATATAATTAATTTATTAAGGTTTGAATATCCAATAATTTTATTTCTATAAATATTTAATTCAATTATTTGTGGTACTCCACGGGGTATAAACCAAGTCTGGAAGAATATATCAGCAATGCATGGATTTCGATATCAGGTCCTGTCATGCTATCCCATGCATATTTTCTTGTGACAAATCCAATAGAGAAGGAGGCTGTTCAAAGCTTGTATAAATATCACAATATCGTTCGATGTTCATCAATGATTTTACGGCTTGCAAACGATCACCGGTTCGTACACATGCTACCTACCTAGCTTTGGCTGTATGGTACTAAAGGAAGATTCTTGTCTGGTTCAGCCACACCCAACTGATGACACGACAAGTGATATAACACTTGGCTTGTGATTTGCTGAGTTAACTTACACTTGTTATGTGATTGGATTGGGGGCGGCGACAACCGAGTTGGGGCTAGAATTCCCAATACTCTTAGGTCTATATTTATACTTATTTTGACAAGTTTTTGTTTTCTCAAATCTTTTCAACTTAATTAGGATGAGATGAAAAGAGGCGACGTACCAAAATCAATTCAATGTTACATGAATGAAACTGGTGCTCATAGAGAAGAGGCACGAGATTATGTAAGGTTTCTGATACGTGAGACGTGGAAAAACATGAATGAAGAAGTTGTTGCAGATTCTCCATTCCCACAGGGTTTTGTTAGAAGTGCAGTTGATCTTGGGAGAATGGCACAATATATGTACCAGCATGGAGATGGGCATGGAATTCAGTATCCTCAGATGAAGGACCGTATTTCAAGTATGCCTATTTGAGCCTATTGTGTAGGCTGGTAGTGTCACCATCAAAGTTAAATTGATATCCAAGGTTTGTCCTTCGGGACATTTATTTCATGCAAATTATGTTGGACTTGATTGAAATAAAGAAATTTGGGTATTATCTCACCCATTTCATTCTTACCAAACTCTATTAATTTGTCGTCCCAATAAGTATTAGCACCAAGTCAGATCAAATCTCTAGTTAATTAAGAAGGCGTATACCACTTAAAACTCAATTTTTTTTTTCTCATTCAATATTTTGTGAAATATAAATTGGGTCATGTCATAATTAAATTGAAATACTTTCTTAATAGATAGAGATCTATACCTACTCTAACCAAGGTAGAATTAATCAGAAAGGAATAACTTTTTTTTCTCCACAAAAAATCTTTATCCATCTATATCTATTCTATATTTATCTATCTATCTCTATATACACATGATATATATACTAATTCAAAAGTACAATTTATTCAAAAAGTTTTTAAATTTTTTTTATACTTAAGTTTTCTTTCTATCTTAACTTTTTGAATACTTTAAAATTTCAAATAAAATTAGATTTCGAAAACTTTCCAACTATAGGTTATGAGCATATAGAAACAAAAGGAATCGCTATGAGAGAATTATGGCCTTTGGAAGTTAAGTATTCTGCACTACTACATATTTATGATATTTTTCTCTGATTTTCTCATCAATTCTCTTATTCATATTATAATTCTAGAGGAAAAAGAAAGATGAACACAATAGAAATAAAAGAAAAAATAAAAAAATTAATTTTAGGAGCTTTGATGTTAGTAAAAAGTAATTAATTGTAAGATGAATGTAATATAAGATACTAATTTATGTTAGAGAAAAACATATTTTGGTATCTAATTTTTTTATTAATGTCGAATTGATACATAAATTTTCAAAATATTTTAATTGATACCTGAATTTTGCCATAAATACCGAATTGATACATATTGGAAGGATTCCATCCACCTTTTCATCTAAAAGTTTTTATAATGATTGATATGCCCTTTAACCTTTAAAATCCTAATTTGTCTTTACTTATCCATTTAATTAATTTTTCATGATATATTTTTTTGATTACATATTGAGATTTAAAATATAGAGTAGAGAGAATACAAGAAATATTTTCATTATCTTTATTGGGTTTTTTCCAAGTTTTGTTTTAATTAGGTCTAATCAATGAAATGAAAAATCTAAAAAAAAAAAATTAAAAAAAGAAGAAAAACGGCCAAACAAATTTGTTACAACTAAAAACATCACATTAAACCTTGGAACAAGGATTTATTATGGCTTTTGCGAATCATATTTTATAGCGCATCACATAAGTATTATTTTCAAAATTATTGCTTTCAAAATATATTATATTTTAATCCCTTGTATTCCATTATAGTCTTTTTATTTCTTGCATATATGGAGGTGTATGAGAATTCTAAATCCTTGTTATCAATAAATAGAATTTTATTTAATCAAATGAAACACAGTATAAAAAATTTAAATGAGAATTAAAAGTAGATAGAGTTAAAAAGAGTATATATGTCATTGTAAGAATTTTAGAAGAAAAACTAAAAAGGTTTTATTTGATTTACGACGAAACTCACATTCCTTAAAAAATTACACCTTTAAAAATTATAAAAGTTGAGGTATAAATATCATATTTATGAAAAAATTCAAGTACTAAAATAATTTAATTCCACAAAATAAAATATAATATGAAAGGTTGTGCAATAATTAAAAATTGGATAGAATCTAAAAAGACAGATTTGCCTCTTTAACAGGAAAAAATAAAAAAAAGTTTATTTAATATGTATCAATTTAGCATTGCTCCAGTATTTGCTTAAATTTTTTGTTAATTCATTTACTAATATGATATTCATGGCAAAACTTGAATAACAAGTTTACCTTTAAAAGTTATCGTGCTTAAAAATGCATTGCTTGGAAGGGGTTCTTTGCATTATCTCATGAGGTTTGGATTTTTGGCAATTATGTCCTCACCAGCATTATTTGAGTAAATATTTTATGATTTTTTTTTAAAAGATCAAATGACACCTATTCCTTAAAATCTTGAATAAAAAAGACATAACTTTTAAAAAACTAATTGGATGTTGTCTACAATTTTAAAAGAAATGAGTGAGATCAAATTTTAAATTTTATGGTCTGTTGAATGACATAAAGAATATAGATTAATTTTTATACGTAAAAATTAATCACAATTTTTAAAATCTTAAATGGTTTGCAATTTTACACTTGCATAATTTTCATACTGAAATAAAATACTCAAGTTTAATTACATATGTCATCTATAATAGTATATTACATTGTACACTTTCAGAAAAAAGAAATCACAATGATTTATTTTCATCATTTATCTATGATAAATAATTATTTGTTCCTATATATTATTGAATCTTATAATTTAAATTTGGTCTCTATTTTTTTTTCTTCAGAATATTATGCATTTTAAAGGATGGACCTCGCTTAATGTTTTTAAAATTATATATATATATATATATATATATATATATATATTTCAATATATAAAAATTAATTTATATTCTTTCTTCTAGTAAATATGACTTGAACTTTAATTTTATTTTTTACTTTTTAAAATTTATGCAGTTGGAAAACTAAGCTTTTTTTCATCAATATTCATTGTCTTCTAGCTAATATTTGAATTAGTATATTTTCCTAGTTACTGAAGAAAGTAGAATTAGTTTAATTTAATTTTGTTTTAGAATAATCATTAAAAAACTCTAATTTTAGAAAAATAATTCTCATACATAAAGTTTAATCATAATTGTTTATATTGTTGGAGGTGGCTTCAAAATTAAAATTTAAGGGTCTTTCATTTTCGATCTAAAACTATATATAGTTTTATTATTTATCAAATTAAGATATTTTATGCACAACTTAATAAAGTTTCAAAATTTGAATTTGATTTATCACCCTTTTGAATTATTTTTTAAAAAATTGACACTCCATTAAAATGATGGATTATTTTCATCTGTTAGGTTTTTTGTCGTCAACTACAATTTTGTTTGGACAAAAAGTAATGATTTTTTTTTAAAAAGAAAATAAAAAATATTTTTTTTCTTCCCCAATCCCCTCTCCACCCGATCAACCAAAAACAATATTGAAAAATATAAAATTTCACATTTAAAATTTATAAAATATAATTATATTCAATAAATAAAATAAAAAATAATTTACAAAATATATTTAAATATTTTTTTTATTTTTCATAAATATAAATTATTAAAAATTTACAAAAAATAAAGAAAAAAAATCATCTTCTTCAATAAAGATTATTTTAAATTCCTTTGATATAAAAATGTAGAAAATTAGAAAAACTATGGCACTAGAAATATAAATTTGTTATAATCAGATAATTTTAAATTAATTGTCCTAAATTTGAATAAGTGTTTAGATGTTAATAAATTTCATATTTGAAAACAAATTAATAATAGAGAATAGTTTACATAATGTTATTTAAATAATTTATTAATCTATAAAAATAAAATAATTTTAAAAAATTATAAAAATATAAAATTATCTTTTCAATAAATACAAGATAAAGAGCATTTTTAAATTTATTTAATTTATTTTTCATTATTTATACTTAATAAAATTAAAAAATAAATAATTAGAAAAAACTATTGAACTAAAAATACAAATTAACAATAATCTAATAATTTTAAATTACTTATTATACTATTAAATAAGCGTTTAGATATTAATAAAAATATCACATTAAAAATTATAAAATATATTTAAATTTAATAAATAATAAAATAGAAAATAATTGTCATAATATGTTTAAGTAATTTCTTAATTTTTGAAAATAAAAATAATTTAGAAAACTACCGAAAATAAAAAATAAATAAAAACATCTTCTTCCTCCAAGAGGGTGGTAGACGCAGAACACGCTAAAGCGCACCAACAACAGCCATGGAAATTGCCTGAAAGAAAGGATGGACGAATATAATGTTGTTGAAGGGGATGGTGGTGGGCAGCGATGGTGGATGCTGATCTGGGGCAGGGGGTGGGATAGGGTTGCATGGTTGAGTGGAGAAAATGAAGACTTTTTTTTCTTTTTTTTTTAAGCTTAAATATAAAAAAATAAGATAAATTGGTTCATAATTAAAAAAATAATATATTTTTTTAAATTTATTTGCTTTCTTAATTTTACATTTTAAAAAAAAATTGAAATACACATTCTATTAGTTTCCACCCATTTAGTACAAGTACATTCAGGCAATTTTCCCACCAATTTCAAAGAATCCCCATTTTTTTGTGAAACTCAACAATTAATGGTCAAATTATTGATTTCCAACTAAATATATCCTAAAATTGTCATTTTTTTTATATAGTGTTCAAAAATTAGCACACCCATAAAAATAAAGGATAAAAACTCTAAATAATCCAACATATAAAACCAAAATTACAACTTTACCCCTGAACACCACCCTTTGTAATAAAAAAGAAAAGGTTATCTCATTAAATATTTTTTTTCATAATGTTAATCTATGCCAAAGAGTCCCTTACTAATTATAATGTTAATACAAAAAAGATTTGAGAAAATTATAATTTTAATCCCATGAGATTAAGACCTTTGCAATTTTAGTCTCACATTCTCACTTTTAGCCAATAAAAAGTTTTTATTACAACTTTAGTCCCTTAGAAAAAAAATTATTACAACTTTAGTTTTGGACCATCAAATAGTTGACGGAAAAGAACACGCGTGGAGCAAGTGGTTGTTAATTCAAGTGATGGAAAAAGCCACATGCAGAGCATGCTACAATTTTAAAGTTGCAAACCTAAGTGCAAGTTGTATTAAATAATAAATTTCTCATGAGTATAAGGTCGATCCACAAGAAAGTTATTTGAAGAATTTAATTTTATATTTATAAAAAAAATAAAATTTATATGAATCAAAATATATGAACAATTAATGTATATTGTATTTAAAGAAAAACCAAATTAATAAAAGTACTAAAAATTAGGGATCCATTTTTTAGTTTTGAATAGAGAAACGATTATTTATTCTTTTTACCTCTATTAATTGTCACAATTGGAATTCATACATAATGAAGGTTCCAATGGGAAGATATTATCAAATAACTCATGCAATAAGGTAATCATAATGTTGTCTTATTATTTCAAATTATCTCTTAACACCAACACTTATTTATGGGATTAAATATTTATACATACTTTTGTCAATAACAAATCAATGTTTCACATTAGCAGTCGGTGGGGTAAAATCGTATAATAAGCTAAATGAACTCAAGTATTTATTGTGTCATTGAAAATACATAAATCAAGAATTATCACAAAACAAGTAGGATTTAGATCAAAACTTAAAATAATAATACAACATACTTAAACATTTTCTACCCTTATAATCATTCATCTTCCTCCATCAAGATGTTCACCATTTTTTTCCTAAACAAAATGAAATTTAGAAAGACATAATAAAAGTAACAAAGACTAAAAATATAAGAGAAACTAGAGAATACATTTCTATTACTACAAGAAAATTTATATTATTAGAAAACATACATATTAGAAAACTTAGTCTGAAGAAACCATCTACCCCCTCACTCCTCCTCCTCCTCTCTTACAAGCTTAATGCATAGTTTATTTATAGTACTTGGAGCAAGGTAGAGATCAAACAAATAATGGAGGGGTTAATTAAGTGGTATGTTAATTGCCAAAAGTTGGTAAGTTATTACACCAATTCCTCACCTATTGAATTGAATTATATTTTTAGGTAAGAAACAACCAGATTTTGATGATAGGTAAAGAACAAAAATCGTAGATCTTTCGGTGCTGATATATTTTCATATATCATTTGTCAAATTTGGCAGTCGGATGAAGGAGATATGATCAAATTATCGAATCATGTCCAATAGTCATCCTTTAACAACAGCAGCAACTTGCGGCCTATGTTTTTTCCATTTGGACACATTTACTCAACATCTTGTATTCAGAAAACTTGTTTATTTACTTTTCATGTATAACATATCCAAATTTCAGTTCAAAATAAATTTGGGTTTAAAAGATATGACATAATTGGTCAAATAAGTCAATAATGAGCTGAACTCTGAAACTATTTTGTTATGCTAGTAAAATACAGATAATACAGATGGAGACACATCCATCCCACAAGTTCAACCATACTTGTAAGAAAAAGCAGCCCAATTCATCAGACTCCCACAAAAAGGTAAAAAGGAAAAGCAGAACTCAAGTTATCAATGGCTACCATCATAATGCGTATGCTGATTCCTAGCAAGCCAACTAATACGTGCAATTAGAGTTTGGTATGAGTGTGTTTTCATAATAATAAAGGGAGTTGCAGATAGAATGAAATGGATGAGATAATACAGAAATATCTGTTATTTTTTAATTTGTAGTGAAAAGTCCAATATAATCTGCGAGAAATTGAATGTGCCAACTCACAAGTACATAATCTAGAAATTAATCGAAAATGAATTTGTCTGCCCATATATAGCATTCCAAATGACAAATCTTGGAGATTAATTAAACTTTGATGATGACACTGGCAACGCCTACACAATAGGATCAAATAGCAAACTTGAAATACGGTCCTTCATCTGAGGATACTGAATTCCATGCCCATCTCCATGCTGGTACATATATTGTGCCATTCTCCCAAGATCAACTGCACTTTCAACAAAATTTTGCTGGAATGGAGAATCTGCAACAACTTCTTCATTCATGTTTTTCCACGTCTCATGTATCAGAAACCTTACATAATCTCGTGCCTCTTCTCTATGAGCACCAGTTTCATTCATGTAACATTGAATTGATTTTGGTACGTCACCTCTTTTCATCTCATCCTAATTAAGTTGAAAAGATTTGAGAAAACAAAAACTTGTCAAAATAAGTATAAATATAGACCTAAGAGTATTGGGAATTCTAGCCCCAACATCGGTTGTGGCCACACCCAAGCTAATCACATGGCAAGTGTACATTAACTCCAAAGAGAACGAGTAAGTCACAAGACAAGTCATGTGATCAGCTGGGTTTGACTAAACCTGACTAGAATTTTCCTTTAGAGTAATATAGCCAAAGCTAGGTAGCATGTGTACTAACCGGTGATGTTCCTAGATCATTTGCAAGCCGTAAAATCATTGATGAACATCGAACGATATTGTGATACTTATACAAGCTTTGAACAGCCTCCTTCTCTATTGGATTTGTCACAAGAAAAAATGCATGGGATAGTATGACAGGAGCTGATATTGAAATCCAGGCATTGCTGATATATTCTTCCAGTCTTGGTGTATAACCCCTGGAGTACCACTTTGCCTCTTCTAAATATGCATTGCATAAATCTGACCACTGCAACAGTTTATTTTGTAAACCAATTAAAATACGTTAAGAGGACCTGAAAAGTTGGTATATACACAGAAAGAAACACGGAAGAGGAAAAAAAGTAGAGAATTGAACATTTTGTAGAAAAAAGTTTTACTGATTTTCTTAAATGTGGAATGATGAGAAATCCTTGTTCTTTGAGAACATCGTATGCCATCTCATCGATGAAGTTGTTGAGTGCCAGATAACACATTTGCATATAGTTTGGGAGTTTGTCCATTGCTTCAAGAAAAAGAACAGAGCAGCAGTTCTATACATGCATGATGTTCTGAGATACAAGATTACATTACAAAATGTTATTGTATATGTTGTTAATTATTTCTAACCTTTGAATAGGCTTATTGAAGAGTTGTAGTTCTTCCTTTCTAACCTTTGAATAGCATTATTGAAGAGTTGTAGTTCTTCCAAGGTACCATAGACATCAAACATATCATCAAAGACTGTTAATAAAGCATTGACCTTGGTGGCCATTATTCTTGAATATCCATATTGAGGCTGCAGGAAGAGCCCACCAATGGTCCAGAAGTAACACTCCACCAGCCTATTCCTCGCAAATGGCAGCTTTTCAGCTAGGCATGTTTGCTCCCACCATCTATGGATGAAAAACACAAATCCAAATTCTTATGATCTTCAATGACAGATTTCAACTAGTATCATAATCATGATTATCAAACTTAATTATAAACCCAGAAAGTCAAAAATAATATCTACAACCTTGTTAAGGCATTTCGAGACTATTAAGTATATCGAATTAGTCAATTAATCACCTTGAGACATGTTTTAGTTCTTCTTGGTGTTTTGCTTGAACAATATTGAAGTCCAGTTTGGCGAGCTCTAGCACAACTGAATTCATGTCTGGCCTCCTCCCATAGGCATCTATGAACCATCTTGCATTTGGCCTTTGAATCCTCCAATGAAGTGGGAGCTCCAAGGCATTGCGCACCAACAATGAAAGATCCTCATCCATTCCATGACCCTCATCATCAAGTTTTTTCTGCAGAAAATTGGTGGCAAATTCTCTTGCTAGCTCCAAGGTCTTTTCCCCTTCTGTCAACAGGAAAGAAGCTTCATACAGTTGTAACAATCCTTTGGTATCATCAACATGGCTTGACTTAAAATCACCCTTCTCATTCTTGAAATAATCAAATATCTCTGCAATGAAAAAATGTTTCGATTTAGCTTCAATAATAGTTCAAGCTTCAAGAAATATTTGACATGCATGTGAAGTACAAGTTAAAATACAATTTGCAATTAAAAAAAGAAGAAGAAAAATCTTCACCCCGAAGAAATGAAGTCGGCAGCCTCAAATTAACCGACTTGATGATGCAAAGCTTCAACCACAAAAAGAAAGAAATGGCAGGAAGCTGCATTCATCATCCAATCAAAAGAGTTCTTCAATGTTATGCATTGGAGTCAATTGGAAGATCCTAGAATTGAAGGAAAACATTGCAAATTGAATTTCTCAAGGGAAGAGGAAATCGGCTGATGCTGTGTCTCCACCAATGATATTCAAGATGATAGCTTGGATGAGTTGTATACTGTAAAGCATGCACAAGAATGACCCTGGCCTCAAGTGAACCACGTAAGGCTGTGCATGAATTTCCTTAATGTTTAAGTTCAGCCAATTAAGGAATTTTAGCCGACTTGTAGGACTATATATATGTAATGTATGCAGCTATTGTAAGTGAGGCAAAAGAAAAACAGAGAGAGAGAGAGAGAGAGCAATACAGAGCATAGATATAGCAATATAAAGAGAGAGCCTAGGGTGAGTGCAAATTCCCTAGCATTTTGAGAGTATAGTTCCAAACACTTTAGTGCATGAGCTTTGGGAATATATTGCAATATTGCAATTCAAATATATATTTAACCTCTAATTTATTCAATATCTTTCCCAATTTATATTTACACCCAACATAATTATGGATGGTATATACAAAAATGGCTTCAACCAGCATCAATGAGCTTGCTTTCACATTCTCAACAAGATGTTCCCAACTTAATTGGTCAAGATTATGAGTTATGGCGTGTCCTAATACGGATGATATTCGTGTCCATGAATTTCAGGATATTGTTAAAGGGGTATAATAAATATACTATAAAATAGGAAGTCGTGCAAGCAGCAGCAGAGAAGAAACAACATAAAGTAAACAAGACAAAAGATGCAAGAGCCTTGTCTTTTATGCACCAAGGGGTAAGTCGATCCATCCCTCCCGTGCATTACAAGTGTTAAAATATCAAAAGTTGCATCGCAAATTCTGAAAAAAAAAAAAAAACAATTTGGAAAACATGAAAAAGTTATCCCTATTAAATTGCAGAATTTATGGCGAGATTTTGATGGCTATGAAAGTCAGCGAAAATGCGCAAGAGTTTTTTCTAGAGTTTCTACAGTTGTTGAACAAATCAGAGATACGAAGATACTGTTGAAGACCGAAAGATTGTTGAAAAAGTGCTACAAAGTTTGCAAGTTTGAGCATATATAGTTGTTGCCATTGAAGAATATAAAGATTTGTCAAAATTATCTATGAATGAACTTATGGGAGCACTAGAAACCCATAAAAAAAGAATGAGTAGATTTTTAAGTCAAAGCTTGAAGCAAGTCATTTTAATATTTCTGAGCAGGAGAATAAAAAAAAGAGGCCCGTAAGAAAAGAAGAATAACTCAATGCAACGAGGTGTAAGAGGCAGAGGTTATGCCAGATATCAAAACTTTCAGGCACAATGGAAAGGAAGAGAGGTAGTTCTAATCCAAGAAATCTTAACCAAATTTCATATTTATATTACCAAATATGCAGAAAGAACGGTCACGACATAAAAAAATTACCAAAATAAATGCAAAAGGTGCAGAAATGTAAAGCATTCTCAAGGAGATTGTTGGTATAAAGATAATAGGGATACAAAAGAGACCAACTTCACATAAAGAAATGAGGTTGATCAAGTATTTTACTTCTGCTTGGACTCTCAACAACAAATTGAGAACACCTAGTATGTGGATAGTGGTTGCAACAATCACATGTGTGAATATAAGAAGATGTTCATGAAGCTTGATGATTCATATTCATCAGAAGTAAAGCTCGGAGATGGTAAAACACACAAAATTACTATACAATGAGCAATTGCAGCCCGGACAAGCAAAGCTAATATTATCAAGGGTGTATTTTATGTGTCTAACTTAACTCAGAATTTGTTACAAAATTTATGACCGCAAGTGCACGTTATCGTAGACAAGAAATAAAGTGTATGAGTGAAGTATCGTTCTCATGAGAACTATGAGAACTGTTGAATCACTAAATATCGAAATGGATTAACTTTAATTTTATTTAAACAATCATAATGGAATGGTGATTAATGCAAACTAAGAAACTTAACACTAAACTAATCAGCAAAAGCAAATTGGAATTAACTTCTATGATTTAAAACCTAGGGTTGTGATTTCACCATAATTTATTCGAATTGAATATTCAATCGCATCGATCTCAATTTATTTTTATAGTTGATAGTCGAGAATCCCTCAATTATTTAATAGTCTCTCCCAAAATTTAATGAAAATTTTACTAATTACTAACCCACTATATTCCTATATGAATTAAACAATCAATAAATCACTAGGCTCTATGGATCTTCAATCAAGACTATACAAACCATGCAAGTATATTTATATCTTACATGCAATTTATGATTTTCTACATATAGAACTAGACTCATCTATCACTTCTCGGGTAATATGATTAGCAAATCATTCAATTAGTTGTCAAATAATTGAAATCATTAAGAACCATGTAGAAAACTCAACTAGATCAAATAAACATTCAATTGAATTGAAAGAGAAATTCAAATCATGCTAATTAAGTTACATCAAAACCCTAGATAAGAAAACTTAACCCGTAATCATATCTATCAAATTTAGAGATAAAATTTAAAGGTAAGAGAAAAGGAAAAGAAAAGAAGAACTCTGAAATATTGAAGAAGAAACCCAAATCTAGAATCTTGAAGTCCATGCTCTATTTTACTCTTGTTTTTCCTTGTGTTTTTCGGCCAAAAGAAGTCTCTCATATTTGTCTTGAAAGTTGCCTTTTATAGTTCTCCAAAAAAATCCCAAAATCGGACTAAAAAAATTGATTTTCCTCGAATTGGGGTCGCGGCTCAGCTTTCTGGCGTCGTGGCTCCAAACTGTCTGTACTCAGCATAGATTGAATTGGCGCTGCAGCTCTAATTTCTGGGGCCACGGCGCCAAACAATCTATCATTCTTCTTTCGAACTGACGCCGCGGCTCCAAGTAGTCTGCTCTCATTTGTAAATTTGATTATTTTCAGCATCGAGGCTTGAAAATTTAGCATTGTGGCACTAAATAAATTGGATCATCATCAACTTCAAGGCCGTGGCTCCAATTTTTTTAGCTATGACACGACTTCCAATTTTACAATTTTTTATTTTCTTTTTCAATTTTTCTTCTCCTTTCCATGAGACATACACAATAACAAAATAATATATAAAATCGACATAAAATTTTTAGAGATAAATAAAATATTAAGTAAAAGAATATGAAATAGTTGGTATAAAACCAACTTATCAGAATTTATTGAGCATTGACAGCTACTCGAGAAATATTACAAAGTGGAGCTCAATAATGACTAGTATGTCATTGTTGACAAGCAGAATTGATATCCAAGGTTAAATTGATATCCAAGGTTTGTCCTTTGGGACATTTATTTCATGCAAATTATGTTGGACTTGATTGAAATAAAGAAATTTGGGTATTATCTCACCCATTTCATTCTTACCAAACTCTATTAATTTGTCGTCCCAATAAGTATTAGCTCCAAGTCAGATCAAATCTCTAGTTAATTAAGAAGGCGTGTACCACTTAAAACTCAATTTTTTTTTCTCATTCAATATTTTGTGAAATATAAATTGGGTCATGTCATAATTAAATTGAAATACATTCTCAATAGATAGAGATCTATACCTACTCTAACCAAGGTAGAATTAATCGGAAAGGAATAACTTGTAGTAAGAGCCACATAAATAATGTAAAGGTAACAAAAACTGAAAATAATATTTTGGTCTTGTTATTGATTAGTTAAGTTATTTATAACTCAGTTGAAAAGTTTATAACTCCAATCGAAAAGATACATTTATAATTGGCTAGTTTGATATACTATAATCTTATGATCACCATTTCCAATGTAAACATAAAACCACCAACTCCAATTTCGAAAAGGATGATATAACAAAAACTAATGGAAAATTATTTTCTAACACTATGGGCCACATAAAACTATAAAACTAGTAACAACAAAATCATGTCTCAACAGGAAATAACGCAAACACAAGATATAGAAAAACCTATAAGATTAATTCCACCCCACCCCACCCCACCCCCTCCACCCCACCCACAAAATACGAAAAAGAAAATATTCTAACACTAAGAATTCAAAAACAGGAACAAAAGAATTACGAAAATATATTGGACAAAAGCTCAAACGCTTTTATGGGTTCTGCAAGAGATGAAGACAATTACCAAAAAAAATTAAAAAAAAAAAAAGTACAAATCAGAATATAATAAAAAAAATTATCTCACGTTTTAGAATATGAATTTCAATTCAAGAACTAATTGTTAATGAAAACATAAATAAAAATCTGGGAAAAAATCCAAACCTTGATGATTTTTTACCTATTTCTTTATTGAATCCTTTGAAACTCTAAAGGCAGCAACTGATATAAAAGAATGATGACAACAAACTAAAAAGTGTGAGGGTTTGATAATTATACGACAAAAAAATAAAATCGCTAGAATCGGGAGATTTAAGATGGTGATTTGAAGAAAAAACTACTCCATAAATAAGAGAGAACTTCATAATCTATCAAGGAGCTTGGAGTTTATAGGGGGGAATGGCAAGATCAACTTTGGGCCAAAAACCCAAGAATCTGATTTGGCGAATGTGAGGGATAATTTGGGGTTACAGACATTTTATCAAGGGTAAAAATGTCTAAAATGGTTTTGAGATATTTATGAAAAAACCAAAAACTGGACAAGTTGGGAGTTGGCGACTGCTTCTAGATTGTTTCTTTTTCTACTTAACTTCAGAGATTTAAAAGCAAAAGTTATGGTTGAAAACACTCTCATTTGACTTAAATTCTGCTACAAAGCTAACAACTTTTTCTAGTGATTGCATAGATGGTGGAAGCAAATATGCCTATCTAAAGAGCTACCATTTGCGAGGGATAGGCCGGTGGAGTGTTATTTTTGGACCAGTGGATTATTCCAACTTCAAATCAAAGCTAATATTCACATTACACTTGTTGTTTGTTGTATGTACAAGATAAAGATTAAATATCAAAAGTATTAAAAAGATTTACTCCGAATTAATTTGTTGGCCAAAAATAAGTACTTTTATACGCCAAAGTAAACTATTGGCCTCCTAGTGCAATAAATAAAGAATGCATGATTTATTTATTTATTCAACGAAATAAGAAAATGTGTGATTTAAAGTTGAAACTCCATAATTATTGAACAAAATAAGAAATGTGCGATTCAACGATGAACCTCCACAGTTAAAAGGTATTAAAATGTTATTTTCTCAATTAATTTTTTAGTTGAAAATAAGTACTTAAATATGTCAAAATAAATTTTTGGCCTACTAGTGCAACAAATAAGGAGCGCAGTTTCTTTGTTTATTTATTTTTTGAACGAAATAAGAAATGTATGATTTAGCAATAAAACTCCACAGTTCAAAAGTTTTAAAAGGATTTGGTCCCTATTAATTCGTTGGCTGAAAATAAGTATTTAAATATGCTAATATAAAATTTTGGCCTATTAGTTCAATAAGTAAGGAGTGTGTGAATTATTTATTTAATTATTTAGTATTTGAACAAAATAAGGAATGTGCAATTTAGCAATGAACTTTCATAGTTCAAATGTATTAAAAAGGAGCTGTTCCCAATTAATTCGTCGTTGAAAACAAATACTTAAATACGAATAAGTAAAGCTTGGCCTATGAGTGC
This sequence comes from Paulownia fortunei, assembly GCA_019321725.1. Classification (NCBI taxonomy): domain Eukaryota; kingdom Viridiplantae; phylum Streptophyta; class Magnoliopsida; order Lamiales; family Paulowniaceae; genus Paulownia; species Paulownia fortunei. The sequence goes on from CM033106.1 coordinate 14,810,894, forward strand.
ATTAGATAAGGTGCGCGTGATTTATTTATTTTAGCAATAAAACTCCAAAGTTCAAAAGTATATAAAGGATATGCTCCCAATTAATTCGTGGCCAAAAACAAGTGCTCAAGTTCGCCAAACTCTTGGCCCACTAATGCAATAAATAAGGAGCGTATGATTTATTTACTTTTTTTATTATTTATTTTGAATAAGCAATGTACAATTAAGCAAGAAACTCCATTACCAAAAAGTGTTAATAGGATTTGCTCTCAATTAATTCATCGGTTGAAAATAAGTAGTTAAATATGCTAAAGTGAACTGGTAATAAATAAGGATCACATCTGAAGGCGGCGGTCGTAGTCGAGGCGTGGTGCATAGAGATAGTCGACGATCTCGGGTTCCCCAACCGGCAGGGAGAAAGCGTGGGCCTCCTAGGGATGGCGTGCTGCAAACTGATTGTCAATAGTATAATGTACCCTTCAATTCAGTAAATGTCTTTCATTGGTCCCATGTGAAATAATTGAAGCTCACCCTCCTCGTATTTCCATACCTTGAACCTCTTCTCCATTTCTATGTAGCTCCTGAGTACATTAATATTGCTTGATTAACAAAATTAGTTGATTCATTGCTAACGTGCTTGTGATATTGCAATGGTTGATTTTTTTTATTTTTATTTTGGTATTCATTATATAAAATAGCATTCAGTATTAAATATAATGTTATATTTTTTTTTCTAATATTATTCAGTATGACTTTTTAAAAGGGTGCTAACATTTCGATAAACCAACCGAATCAAAACGAAACAGAAAATTCAGTGTAAAAATTTAATTTGGTATACAATTTTTTATTTTGAAAAAGATTTGGTATTCCATTCCATTTTGGTTTTTTTATTGCCTTCCTACTGGAACAATATTTGGGATCCTTAACCGCCCTGTGAAGCTGGATGATATTCTGGCTAAGCCCTTTGTCCATCAGCTAACATTCTGTGCACCAGCTTGCAGTCTGGAAAACGTCCATTCACCCTGGATCACTCAACAGGAGACTTCATCATTCTGGCTCATCCAAACATCCATGGGACACTCTTACATGGTATTGTCCAAGGGATCCTCTTCGTCTTGTCTATGAAGCAAATTCTCTCTTTTTTTCCTAGCCAAGCAATCATGAGGCAGAGGTTCTGATGGTAAATTTAGAATATTGTCTCTGCACTCTGCAGCCTGTCAATAGAAAGTAAACTCTGATATCTAGTCTGAAAAATGGAGAAGGTTTTGAGTCAAACAGGATCTCCTGTTAACAATCCTATTACATCCATTTTTCATTACACTAATTGTCGCTGTCTACGCTTCACAAATAAGATTTTATACGTGCTAATAACCAATAAAATACAATAAAAGATAAAACAGAATTTGTAATAGAATATTTGACAATATTTTCGCCCCCATTCATAAGTCCAGGCTACTTTTATAAATGATCAAGGACAATAGTGCAGGTTGCAATGTCTTATCATGTCAGCAATACACATAAAAATGACAGATGGAGACACACATCTATCGTACTAGGTTAAGCCGTTAAGCCATATTTGCAACAGAAAGCACCTCTATTCATCCAACTCCCCAAGGAAAAGAAAAAAGGAAAAGGAAAGATTAATTGATCAATGTCTACCATCAGAATGCCTATGGCCATTCCTAACAAGCCTACTAATTATCTTTGTACCTTTGAAAAGAAAGCTTCAAAACTGTGCTGTGTCTCTTCTAGTGGAGCTGCCACTGGCCTTAGTCGTTGCTCCTTCCAATGCAAAGCTAAGCCTTGTGATCAGATCCCGACTAGACGACGATCTGGAAACTACAAGCCCCCACTTTGGGATTTCGATTTTATTCAATCGTTGAGCAGTGAATACACGGTAGATCATGTCTAAATATACTTCAGTCATTAGTATTTTGTCCTTGTGGAGATTTTAAGTGCTGACAGGAAGCTATGATTATGGTAATCTTTACAGGAAGAGAGATACTTGACAAGGGCTTCAGAGCTGATGGTGCAAGTGAAGATTTTGCTGGAGGAAGAAATGAAGCCTGTTCAACAATTGGAGTTGATTGATAACTTGCAGAGGCTGGGTATATCTTATCACTTTGAGGACAAAATCAACCAAATTTTAAGTTGTATACATCGTGAGCAAAAATATTGGAAGAACTATGAGGCAGAGAAAAGGGATTTGTACTCGACAGCTCTTGGATTCAGACTCCTGAGACAACATGGTTTTAGTGTCTCTCAAGGTGCTAAAATTGGTTTTATATATATACTTCACATGCATGTCACATATTTCTTGAAGCTAATTCGAAACTTTTTTTTCCATTGCAGAGGTATTTGATTGTTTCAAGAATGAGAAGGCTGATTTTAAGTCAATCCATGGTGAGGATACCAGGATTGTTACAACTGTATGAAGCTTCTTTCCTGTTGACAGAAGGTGAAAAGACCTTGGAGCTAGCAAGAGAATTTGCCACCAATTTTCTGCAGAAAAAACTTGATGATGAGGGTCATGGAATTGATGAGCATCTTACATTATTGGTGCGCCATGCTTTGGAGCTCCCACTTCATTGGAGGATTCCAAGGCTAAATGCAAGATGGTTCGTAGATGCCTATGGGAGGAGACCAGACATGAATCCAATTGTGCTGGAGCTTGCAAAACTGGACTTCAACATTGTTCAAGCAACACATCAACAAGAACTAAAACATGTCTCAAGGTTATCAATTGACTAATTCGATATACTTAATGGTCTGGAAATGCCTTAACAAGGTCAAAGATAGTATTTTTGGTTTTCTGGGTTCCTAATTAATTTTGATAATCATGACTATGATACTAGTTTAAATCTGTCATTGAAGATGTTAAGAATTTTGATTTTCATGCATATATAGATGGTGGAAGCAAACATGCCTAGCTGAAAAGCTGCCATTTTCGAGGGATAGGCTTGTGGAGTGTTACTTCTTGACCATTGGAGAGCTCTTCCAGCCTCAATATGGATATTCAAGAATAATGGGTACCAAGGTGAATGCTTTAGTAACAATAATTGATGATATATTTGATGTCTACGGTACCTTGGAAGAACTACAACTCGTCAATAATGCTATTCAAAGGTTAGAAATAGTTTCACAACATATATAATTACTTTATTTTAAACCAAAAATTTAATTTAATTTAATCTTGTATATAAAAACATAAAACATGTAATTTTGGATCTTCTGTTCCAATTCGTGACGATGCACGCCAAGTGTGTGATCCACAAAGAATTGTTTGTTTAAGGAAGTATGAACTGCTGCTCTTTTCTTTTTCAGATGGGATATTGAAGCAATGGACAAACTCCCAAACTATATGCAAATGTGTTATCTAGCACTCAACAACTTCATCGATGAGATGGCATACGATGTTCTCAAACAACAAGGATTTCTCATCGTTCCACATTTGAGAAAATCAGTAAGACTTCTTACTCGAAAATCTCCGATTCTCTACTTCTTTTCCTCTTCTGTATTTCTTTCTGTGTATATACCAACTTTTCAGTCTCTTAAGGTATTTTAATTGGTTTACAAAATAAACTGTTGCAGTGGGCAGATTTATGCAATGCATATTTACAAGAGGCAAAGTGGTACTCCAAGGGATACACACCAACACTGGAAGAATATATCAGCAATGCATGGATTTCTATATCAGTTCCTGTAATGCTATCCCATGCATATTTTCTTGTGACAAATCCAATAGAGAAGGGGGCTATTCAAAGCTTGTATAAATGTCACAATATAGTTCGATATTCAGCAACGATTGCACGACTTGCAAATGATCTAGGAACATCACTGGTTCGTACACATGCTAGCTAGCTTTGGATATATGCTCTTAAGGAAAATTCTTGCCAGGTTCGACCACACTCAATCAATCACATGACAATTGATATAACACTTATCTTGTGATTGATCATAGGTAATACCAATCGCATGGTAAGTGTAATCGTGATTAGCTTGGGTGTGGCCCAGGCTAGGGCTAGAATTTCCCATAGTCTTAGATCTACAAAGATACTTCGATTATGACAAGTTTTTTGTTTTCTCATAAATTTTCAACTTAATTAGGATGAGATGAAAAGAGGTGATGTGCCAAAATCAATTCAGTGTTACATGAATGAAACCGGTGGTGCTCGTAGAGAAGAGGCACGAGAATATGTAAGGCTTCTGATATATGAGACGTGGAAAAAGATGAATGAAGAACGAGTTGCAGATTCTCCATTCCCACAAAATCTTGTTAGAATTGCAGTTGATTTTGGCAGAATCGCACTATATATATACCAGCATGGAGATGGGCATGGAATTCAGTTTCCTCAGACCAAGGACCGTATTTCGAGTTTGCTATTTGAGCCTATTGTGTAGGCGTTGATAGTATCTGATCTCCAGCATTTGTCATTTGGAAATGAATTTCTAGATTATGTAAGATGGAACATTCATTTAACTCAAATTATGTTGGATTTGATTGAACGGCGACAATAAATTTCATTACAATCAAAGAAATAATAGACATTTCAGTATTATCTCATCCATTTCATTCCATCTCCAAGCACGTACTATCACCAAGTCAGATCAGATTTCCAGTTAGAAATGGAAAGGAGTTTACCATTTAAAATTCAAAATTTTCTCATGTAGTATTTGTACTCTTAACTCTTTATTAAAATTGTTGTACCATTTTTAGAATAGCCTAGAATAGCCCTTTTCAAGAGAAGCCTAGACTAAAAGTTGTGGTGCAAAAAGTGTTGGAATAAAAAAGAAAAAATTAGAAAAGGCTAGAGCACAATTCCTAATCACACATGAGGTCGCTGGATGAAAGATGAACCGACCTAAACAAGTATAAAAAGGGGTGCAGGCCATTCTTGTGTATGTAAGAAAGAAAAGATAAGAAAGAAAAGAACAAGCAATCATTAACTTTCACTAGCTTCCACTATCAATCTATCTCTCACTTCTTTTCAATTAATTCTTGTGTATGCCAAGAAGGATTTTGGCTTTGCTTATGTCAGTGTGTATGTGGGTGTGCGCTCTTGTATGAACAAACAGGCAAAAAATCACATGCCTGAGGTGATCATTGTTGATGAAATTGGCACAGAAGCTGAAGTTCAAGCTTGCCGTACTATTGCGCAGAGAGGAGTTATGCTTATTGGTAGTGCTCATGCCAAGCAGCTGGAGAATATCATTAAAAATCCCACTCTCTCTGATCTGGTTCGTGTCAATATATTTCAAGAATACAAAAACCCAAAAGTTTGCTTTGTTGAATCTTTTATGAACTCGCTATGGTAATTTAACTGGCAAGTCTGCTGCTAAAACTGATGTTTAAGTTTGCATTTTTTTTTTTTTCTTAGATTTGAGATAGTTAAACTTCATAATTACTCTGAGCTGCGATCTATCGATATCTGATCTCAATTTTTAAATGCAGATACCATCACTATGATAATGTTTGTGGATTGCATATGTGCAAAATACACTTGCAATTTCATTTAGTAATAATGTTGACAAATGCTTTCTTCAATTCCTGCTTCTTTTTTTGAGTTTCTGGCTTTTAGGTGCTAAATAATAAGATCTTAGTTGTACTCTAGAAGTAGCCTTAAAAACACAAACTCTAGTTCTCACAAAACCATTGATCGTGTAGTGCCAAAGCCCTTCTTTTAAATAAATCAAGCATATAAAAGTGCTAATCTTAGCCAGATAAACTTGTAAAAAAAAAAAAAAATGAACTAGGAGTTAAAAGTGATCCATTAATCTCTTTCTTTCTTTCTTTTTTTTTTTTTTTTTTTGGGGGTTGAATTCGAAATGTATATTTTTAAAGCATCCAAATTATTTCTTGATAATGCTTACTCATCTATGTCACCATACCTACTAGTTTGCTGTAATAGGGGTGAACAACTATTTTGTTGGAGTGTTAGATTCTAACTATCAAAAGTAAAATAACGAATTTTGTTCTTTTCCTGCGTTGTTATCTCAATTTTTTTAATCCCAGGGGACTGAATGTGTTACATTTAACTGTCTCATAACTTGCCTGTCTGTTAGTGGTTGTAGGTTTCAGACTCATTTGGGGTTGGGATGGGTGGGCTCCCCCTTGGCGGAGCCTAGTGATTAGTAAAGGATATCATACAGGAACTTATAAACTCCAACCTACCAGTTTTAGCAGTCGAGTTTCTTAATTGTGATTCTCGAAGGAGAGACTTCATTATTACGGTTTAGGAGAAAGAAGGAAAAAAGTAAAAGATTAACATCAAAATAATGACCAAAAAATTGGTAGAAAAAAATATACTCTCAAACTCCAAAGAATTTAATCTCAAGCCTATAGATGTTGAAATATTGAATGAAATGAAATATAGATTAAATAAAAAGAGGGAAGAAAGACATGGACTTTTGAAATGGGTATAAAAGAAATTTTTATCAATATGGAGGACAATTTAATCACTGTACATAATTTTATATCGTAATAAATTTATCTTTATACGCACACTTTGGGGTTGGGTTGGGGGGGGGGTGGCGCCCTGCCAGCCCCTGCATCACTGAAAGTAGCTATTCATGTTTTACACGTGAATTTTTTTGAATTGAGTAAGGGCAACGCCACCTAGTGGGATCAAAAAATAATAATTAACCTATATTATTTCAAACAAGTAAATCAAAGAGTCCATAATGGAATATGAAATAAGGGATTGATTGATTAAAATGAATCAAAGTCAATCCAAGTAATAATTAAGAAAGGCAATTAAAGAAAAGATATATATATATATACACACACACACACACAAAGATATTTTTCCTCAGACTCCCCCACAAAATGGAAAATGGAAAAGAAGAACTCAAGTGATCAATGGCTACCATCATAATCATATGTTGATTCCTAGCAAGCCAACTAATTATGGCTGTGATTGGTTGGTCACTCTATGAGAATTGATTTTACGAGAAAAAATAAAAAAATAAAAATTTAAGAAAAATGAGATATGTGTTTGGATGATTTTTTTTAAAGAAAAAGTACATTGATGATATTTGATATGATGTTTTTTTTAGATTGTGTTTAATAGAGTTGTTTTATAGAGAAAAGTTTAAAAATATGTTTGATTAATAATTTTTGAAGAATTTTTATGTAACACATGACACATAATAATTTGAATGAAGTTGTTTGTGTATGTATGAACAAATGTATATAGCTATATATATGTCTATATATTACATATTATTTCTATATAAACGGAAATATACCACGTACATATAGTGTAATACATAAAATATATATATATATATATGTTTACATATACGTAATATACATGTAATACAAGGACATAAACATGTTTATTTTATTAGTTTAAAGAGTACGTCTGCAAAAATATATTTATTTTTATATTTATGGTTTAAAACAAAAGGTTTATTATAATGCTACCTATAAAGATTATTTTGTTCGAAAGTTGAAGTAGTATGGAACTCCATTAAAGCAAAATTTAATGTGCTTAAAACATAACAATAATCCTTCAGCCTACAACAAGTACAAATAATATAGGAAGTCATTACTACTAATTATTGGATGAAAGAAAAAAAACAAAGATATTTTGGTAAAAATATAATGCAAGAGGTATATGAAAGATCAACGGTATGATGGAAGGCCAATCTCCGAAAGAGATTTTCTTGAAAAGAAAAGTGAGCCCTAGTGTTTTTTTGTGAGAAATGAGTTATTCATAGAAGTTTTATCAAAAACCCAAACAAACAAGAATTTATGGGAAAATTTTCAGTAAAACAAGAATTTTTAGAAATGGGTGGCCATCCAATTGCACCCATCTTTCTACCTGTGATAGGAAAGCTTCAGTACTGTGCTGTGTCTCTTCTCTTGCAGCTGCCATTTTTAACAAGAAATTTGATCTGACTTGGTACTAATACGTGCAATTACAGTATGGTATATATGAGTGTGTTTTCATAATAATAAAGGGAGTTGCAGATAGAATGAAATGGATGAGATAATACCGAAATATCTGTTATTTTTTTATTTGTAGTGAAAAGTCCAATATAATTTGAATGAAATTGAATGTCCCAACTCACAAGTACACAATCTAAAAATTAATCGAAAATGAATTTGTTTGCCCATATATAGCATTCCAAATGACAAATCTTGGATGGTGACACTGGCAACGCCTACAAAATAGGCTCAAATAGCAAACTTGAAATACGGTCCTTCATCTGAGGATACTGAATTCCATGCCCATCTCCATGCTGGTACATATATTGTGCCATTCTCCCAAGATCAACTGCACTTTTAACAAAATCCTGTGGGAATGGAGAATCTGCAACAACTTCTTCATTCATGTTTTTCCACGTCTCATGTATCAGAAACCTTACATAATCTCGTGCCTCTTCTCTATGAGCACCAGTTTCATTCATGTAACATTGAATTGATTTTCGTACGTCACCTCTTTTCATCTCATCCTAATTAAGTGAAACATATTGAGAAAACAAAAACTTGTCAAAATAAGTATAAATATAGACCTAAGAGTATTGGGAATTCTAGCCCCAACTCGGTTGTCGCCGCACCCAATCCAATCACATAACAAGTGTAAGTTAACTCAGCAAATCACAAGCCAAGTGTTATGTCACTTGTCGTGTCATCAGTTGGGTGTGGCTGAACCAGACAAGAATCTTCCTTTAGTACTATACAGCCAAAGCTAGGTAGCATGTGTACAAACCGGTGATGTTCCTAGATCGTTTGCAAGCCGTAAAATCATTGATGAACATCGAACGATATTGTGATACTTATACAAGCTTTGAACAGCCTCCTTCTCTATTGGATTTGTCACAAGAAAAAATGCATGGGATAGTATGACAGGAGCTGATATCGAAATCCAGGCATTGCTGATATATTCTTCCAGTCTTGGTGTATAACCCCTGGAGTACCACTTTGCCTCTTGTAAATATGTTCTGCATAGATCTGCCCACTGCAACAGTTTATTTTTGTAAATTGTAAGCCAATAGAATACCTTAGAAGAACTGAAAACTTGCTATATATACAGAAAGAAACACAGAAGAGGAAAAGAAGCAGATAATTGAACATTTTGGAGTGACAAATCTAACTGATTTTCTTAAATGTGGAATGATGAGAAATCCTTGTTCTTTGAGAACATCGTATGCCATCTCATAGATGAAGTTGTTGAGTGCTAGATAACACATTTGCATATAGTCTGGGAGTTTGTCCATTGCTTCAATATCCCATCTGAAACGGAAAGGAGCAGCAGTTCATACATGCATGATGTTTTGAGATACAAGATTAAGGTTTAAATAATGTAACTTTATATGTTGTTACTTATTTCTAACCTTTGAATAGCATTGTTGAAGAGCTGTAGTTCTTCCAAGGTACCATAGACATCAAACATGTCATCAATTACCGTTATTAAAGCATTGACCTTGGTGGACATAATTCTTGAATATCCATATTGAGGCTTGAAGAGCACACCAATGGTCCAGAAGTAACACTCCACCAACCTATCCCTCGCAAATGGCAGCTTTTCAGCTAGGCATGTTTGCTCCCACCATCTATGCATGAAAAACCCAAATCAAGATTCTTAACTTCTTCAATGACAGATTTTAACTAGTAGTATCTTAATCGTGATTAAAATTAATTATAAACTCAGAAAGTCAATAATACTATCTTCAACCTTGTTAAAGCATTTCGAGACCATTAAGTATATGGAATTAGTTAATTATTAACCTTGAGACATGTTTTAGTTCTTCTCGGTGTTTTGCTTGAACAATATTGAAGTCCAGTTTTGCAAGCTCAAGCAAAACTGCGTTCATGTCTGGCCTCCTCCCATAGGCATCTATGAACCATCTTGCATTTGGCCTTTGAATCCTCCAATGAAGTGGGAGCTCCAAAGCATGGCTCACCAATAATGTAAGATGCTCATCAATTCCATGACCCTCATCATCAAGATTTTTCTGCAGAAAATTGGTGGCAAATTCTCTTGCTAGTTCCAAGGTCTTTTCACCTTCTGTCAAAAGGAAAGAAGCCTCGTACAGTTGTAACATTCCTTTGGTGTCGTCGCCAAGGTTTGGCTTGAAATCACCCTTCTCGTTCTTGAAACAATCAAATACCTCTGCAACGAACAAAAGTCAGATAGTTCAAGCTTCAAGTAATGTGTGACATGCATGCATGTGAAGTACGTATATATAGCCAATTTTAGCACCTTGACAGACGCTAAAACCATGTTGTCTCAGTAGTCTGAATCCTAGAGCTGTTGAGTACAAATCCCTTTCCTCTGCCTCATAATTCTTGCAATATTTTTGCTCACGATGTATACAACTTAAGATTAGGTTGATTTTGTCCTCAAAGTGATAAGATATGCTCATCCTCTGCAAGTTATCAATCAACTCCAATTGTTGAACGGGCTCCATTTCTTCCTCCAGCAACATCTTCACTTGCACCATCAGCTCAGAAGCCCTTGTCAAGTATCTCTCTTCCTGTAGAGATTACCATATTTATAGCTTCCTGTCAGCACTTAAAATTTCCACAAGGACAATACACTAATGAGTGATTAAGTACATATAATTTAGACGAGAATATGATACCGTGTATTCACTGCTCAACGATTGAATGTAATCCAAATCCCAGAGGGGAGGCGTGTAGTTTCCAGATCGTCGTGTAGTCAGGATCTGATCACAAGGCTTAGCATTGCATTGGAAGGAGAAAGGCCTAAGGCCAGTGGCAGCTGCACTAGAAGAGACACAACACAGTTTTGAAGCTTTCCTGTCAAAGGTACAAACATAATTAGTTGGCTTGTTGGGAATCGCCATATGCATTATAACGGTAGACATTGATCAACTAATCTTTCCTTTTTCGTTTTTCTTGGGAAGTTGGATGAATAGGGGTGCTTTCTATTACAAGTATGGCTTAAACTAGTGCAGTAGATGTGTGTCTCCATCTGTCATTTTTATGTCTTTCTTACATGATAAGAAAATTGCAACCTGCAGCATTATCTTTGGTCATTAATAAAAGTAGCGATTCACGTTTTACACGTCAAATTTTTGGAGTTGATTCAGGGCAACGCCAAGAATTATACCTAATGGGATCAAAAAACAATAAAAAACCTATATTATTTCAAACAAGTAAAATCAAAGAATCCATTATCTTGAGAATCCAAGATTTTGTCAGTCTTGATTTTGAAATGAAGGGATTGATTGATTAAAATGAATCTAAGTAAATCCAAGCAACAATTAAAGAAAGGCAATTAAAGGAAAGATATATATACAAAGATACTTTCATCAAGCTCCCACAAAAATCAAAAAAGGAAAAGCAGAACTCAAGTTATCCATGGCTACCATCATAATGCATATGCTGTTTCCAGCAAGCCAACTAATTACCTTTCTACAAAGCTTCAATATTTTGCTGTGTCTCTTCTAGTGCAGCTGCCACTGCCCTTCAAGCCTTGCTCCTTTCAACGCACTGCGGAGCCTTGTGAAATTAGACGACCATCTGGAAACTACAACCCTTCCCTTTGGGATTTTGATTATTCAATCGTTTAGAGGATTTAGATTATTCAATCATTTTGCAGTGAATAGGCAAGACAAGCTAAAGCTAAAGAAGCACGTTACACCTATAATCTCATTCATTCACCGTAAATTTTGAGTAAACTTAGAAAACTAGGTGTTTATCATATATATAAATATAATAATGTACACAATTGTAATTGTTGAAATATAAAATAAATAAATAATAGTAATGATATAAAATAATTGTTACTTAAAATGAATTGCATAAATATGTGTAAAAGTTAAATTGAAGAAAGAAAATAAATAAAAAGAAAGAAAGAAGTTAGAAGAAAGTATTGAAAGAAATTGTGACAAATTATAGGTGGAAAAGGGCAAAAGAAGAAAAGGTGGATATCCAATAAAAACGCCCTATAAAAGAAAACTCCAATAAAAATGGCAGAAATTATTCTTTATAAATAAAGGATAATAAGGAAAACCAAGAGAGAGAAAGACCGAGCCAGAGAGAGATGGGAGACGATCGGGTGAAGAACGAGGCACTGGAGATTATGGGTCTGTTTCAGTTGCTGCCTCGTCTTGTCGTCTTCGATCTCGATTACACTCTCTGGCCTTTCTACTGGTACTTTCTTTTCCATCTTTTATGCGATTCACTCATTTTCCTCTTACAGTTTGTAGATTGGGAATTTTCTCAGAAAACGTGCAAAATCTATTATGAGTTTCACAGTCTTTGGATGGTGAATTATTATGCCGTTATTCTTGTTTGTTCGCTTACTTTAATCTTTTCTGGAGAATCTTGAATTTTTTATAATTTCAAAAGAGATACCTTTATGTATTGAATAATTGAAAAGCTCGAAGGTTTACCCTGGCAAATTTGGGACGCAAATCCCATGCATCAATACAGTGTTCAGGTTAAGGTTATCATAACGATGAACAAGTCTGGAAACTTTGAATTTGAAGATTGAAATTTTAGATGGAAAATAGTACATCAGTATAGTGTTCAATGCTTAATAAATATTTTCTTTGTTAACCCATTGGATCCCAACTCCCAAGAGAGCAAAAGAAAGTTGCTCAATGGTTGTGAATCTTCATACCCCTCATACTTTTATTATTTCTAGTTAGTTTCCTGACCTATTTTACAGCATCTAGATATATGTAGTTACTGAATTAATAAACTCACATACAGCAGAAATTGGTTCTACATATTGGGCAGCACCCATCCTGGAAAGGATTTCAGAGGTTAGCCCACCACCTGCAAGCAGGGAGGGTTGGAATGTATTGTGCCATGTTACAAAAGTACTAGGGAGAAATTGCATTATGACTTCTTCTTTTGTTATTGAATTGTCTCTTATTTGACATTATATGCTTGATTATTTTGTTGCTTTAGATTATTTTTGGTGCTGAATTCTCTTCTTTTTATTTAACTACAGTGAATGTCGCTCCAAACGCGAAATGCCAAAATTGTATCCTCATGCCAAGGGCATTCTCTATGCTCTCAAGGATAAAGGTGTTGATGTTGCTATTGCCTCAAGATCACCAACTCCCGATATAGCGAACACGTTTCTTGAGAAATTGGGGATAAAATCAATGTTTGTTGCTCAGGTAAGCTAACTATAGCATTAGCTCTCCACATTGACTGAATGAAATCATGTCCTCTACGTGATAGCATGCCAAGAATCAAATTTCGTAAGAATAACAAAGCTAAAGTAATAAGGAATTGCCTCCAGTTGAGGAGCTTTTGCTGTTATGGGCGGAGACTACTAAGAATATGAAGACAGTTGGACTACTGACCTCATTGTAATATCCTCAAAGATGAATGTTAGTGACAAAGTTTATAAATGATGTATTTCCTTAAAGTACCCTATTCCTTCTGTATTTTGGTGAATCTATGTGGTTCTTTTTAAATGCATACCCTATAGTGATTAAGTTCATAACTTGAATGTGTTTACTTGTTCTGTAGCCTATACATGCAATACTAGTAATTAAGGTGACTAAACACGGGATGCAAACTTAATCAAGGTCGGTTCATTAGGAGTATTTGATGGCAAGCTCTTGGGGAATTTAAGATTGGACAAGATTTACTTTCCTTATGTTAGAACATCGATCTCTTAATGAGTAAGGCAATACTTCATGTTTCGTTTGCCACACTTTTGTCAAGTTACTATAATTTGACATGCAGATTTAGAGGATTGGCTTAAGCCCCCCTCCACTTGTACTCTACTTGTTAATTAATAAACAGGTAGGAGGAGCCTGTGCCTAATGCCGGCCTAGGCAGAAGAGGATTTAATCATAAATATTTGCTTATTTGCATATCTGAAAAATATTCCTCGTTACTTGATGAAGATGAAGGGTCTAAAAGCTGCTATAATTGTCCCTGGACAACTCTCATTAGCTCCTAGTAGGCTTTCAAAAGTTGGCCTGTTTTGGAAACATAAATTTTAATATAAGATCTCAATGAGTCAGGTGCCTTTGATTCAGATATTAAACATATAAGAAACAAAGTTGTTTCATGCTGGGTTGGAATGGGTTTTTTAATTGTGACGATAAGCCAACTTGAGCAAAACTTTTAATTCATGCAACAGAAACTTCCAAGCATTTCAACATCATGTCTGAGATGCATACCTTTTGAACGACTTCCCAGAAGTTGTGCGAGTGCCCACCATGCTGAATATATTCTAATATTTCAGGAGATATTTTCCAGTTGGACCCACAAGACTGACCACTTTCAGAGAATTAATAGGAAGACTCGCGTTCCATACAATGAAATGCTCTTTTTTGATGACGAGGATCGCAACATAGATGCAGTAAGATCTCTTCCCTAGTAGTTCGTTATTTATTCTTTACAAACTCTTTCAGTTGTTAGAAAACTTCTGTCCACGCAATCCTTGAAGCACATGACATTAAGGGAATTATTGTAATTATCTTGTTGACTGTTACCACCTTTTACTTTGTAATTGTCATTTATAGGTTTCTAAAATGGGTGTTACAAGCGTCTTGGTTGGCAATGGTGTGAATCTAGGAGCTTTGAGACAGGGGCTCTCCGACTTTTCACAAAATCGTTCATCTTTGGAAAGAAACAAGCAAGGATGGCAAAACTTTTTTAAAAAATCAAGTTCATCAGAAACAGAGGAGCAATAAAGTCTCTATCCATTTCTGAAATATGACAATTTAAGATTATTTTAGGTTTGAATTCATCACTCTCATTGGATACACATACATTACATTGTTATACTGGCTGGTGGATTCTTGAATTGGTTGTATTGGCTTGTAAAAGTAGTTATTCAATACATGCTGAAAGAATGCAGATTTATGATCATTCAGAATGAATCAAAAGTTGTTTCAGTTTGATAATATAAACTGTCATTCGGAAGCATGAAAGTTTAAACTTATCCTTGCAAATCAAAGTGAAATTGGGTCAAGGTATGCACTTGGCTCATGGCACTTAATTTTGAGTGAAATTCTAGCAAATTACTTAATTTTGAGTGAAATTCTAGCAAAAATGGGAAAAGGCCTTTACATGGATATTCTTACATGGTCTTCAAACCATGGTGGATAAAGACCAAAAGGTCATGTACCACTATGGTCAAGTGGATAAAGTAGCAATTTCTTAGATTGGACAAAGATCCAAGCCTTCTTGTAAGAGAAGCATGTGAAGAGAAACAGAGGGGTAGAAGAGGAAGGGTTTCAAGCGCACTTATTCGTTGTACGCAAGAGCTCACAGTGGGCTAATTTGATGAGTCCACTTGATTCAGCATATGAAACAAATTTTTAGCCTCACACCTGCTCTATTTGCATCAAACTTTGGATGCCCACATGACCAATCTGGTAGTATGTTATGAACTACACTAGTGCTTGTTTGGTGGATCAGAAAACATCACTCATTAATAAAAGCTACAGCTATAAAATACAAAGAGATTCTGCAACTAAAAAGTAGAAATTAGCAATGGGAAAGATCAAAGACTGAAAACAACCAGATCATTTTCAGTTCCGGGCCACAAACTATAAGGAATTTTGCAACAGTCTAAAAGCTGCAAGAGTGTACCTGTCCCACTAAAGGGGCACGTTTAATTGCATTTTTCCCAATGAGACATCTCAAATTCATTTTGAATTCATGAGATAATATAATTAGGTGGTATTTATGACGGAGCAAATTCCTGATCAAGTGGAGAACCAACAGCTAACACCTAACAATGTTGCTCCTTATCAATATTCTCCTGTGGTTCTGTTCCTTAGAGTGCAATACAGCATTCAGTTTGCATTTACAACACAAAGTGCATACATTTAAGCATATCTATCTAGACAGAACCTAACAATTCAGCTCTGTCAGTGGAGTTCTTTCATCAAAAGTCACTTGAATTGATTTTCTTGAGGGTGAAAAGGTATTATCATTGAGTCCATCACTTGACAGATTTCTTGCTGGTTCACTGTCTTCCTCAGAAAGTTGTGACATTTTCACCAACATACCCATCAATTCAACATCTTCTCTGCAGAAAATTCCAATTTGGCCACAGATAACCTCAAGTTGTGCAAGCAGATTCTCCCTATCAATTGATACT
Source organism: Paulownia fortunei (assembly GCA_019321725.1). Taxonomy (NCBI): domain Eukaryota; kingdom Viridiplantae; phylum Streptophyta; class Magnoliopsida; order Lamiales; family Paulowniaceae; genus Paulownia; species Paulownia fortunei. The sequence continues at coordinate 14,826,937 of CM033106.1, forward strand.
TTCCTAAGATCTTCAAGCAAAGCTTGTTTATGGGACTCAAGCTCCTCAAGGAGACTCTCAAAGCACCTCCTTTCCTTCCCAAGTTGACTTTTCAGCTCCTGCATCTCTGATTTCTTTGTTTGCAGTGAAGTTTCAAGCTGCAAGGCCACTTGATTTGACTGAATCAATGATTTTCCTTGAAATTCCACTTCCTTGCGCAAACTATTCACTTCTTCCTCCAGGTTGGCAATTATCTGTTTTTTCTCTTCAATCTCTAAGATTTTCTGACCCTCAGCTGTCTTAAAGGCTTCATCACGCATAACCTCCTTCTCTGCACAATAAATCATAGCACTTTTGAAGTCTTGATCCAATGATTCAAACTCTTTCTGAAGTTCTTGTATTTTCTGGTCTTTCTCTTGAATATTGGATGAGAAATTCTCATTTTCCTGCTCAAGAGTGTTATGAGCATCTAATAGAGCAATATTTACAGCTTCTCTTTCAGCCAACTCGTTCTTTAGTTGAGTCATCTCATTCTGAAGACTTTTGATGCTGCAGTTCCTTTCTTCAGCAAGTTGGATATAGTTATCCTTCTCTTGATTGAACATTTCTGCAGCCTCTGATTTTGCTAAAATTACTGATTCTAGCTCACAAATCTGTTCCTGCAATTTACCAATTGTGGTATCTTTATCTTTCACAATGACAAGAAGGCTGGCGTTCTCTTGCTCAAGTGCATGCTGATTTTCTTCCAAATTTAATTTCATAATTTCCGCCTCAGATTTTGACTTTTGCAATTCGAGCTTAGATTTCTCAACTTCAGAAGTTCTCTTCGCCAGCTCAAAATGTACCATCTCTAAAGCATTTTTTATGTTCTCTCTCTGGGTATTTTCTAATTCAAGTAATTGTTGTTTCAAACGGCGTTGACATTCATTTGATTCATCAAGCATTGCTTCATACCTTCTGAGTTCTTCCTCCATGAGATTATTTTTCTGCTTTAAGGAATCTAAAGACTCGACCCGCTCCATTAAAACTGCTATCTCATCGCATCTCTGCTTCAGTTCAGCATGAACTTTATGTAGCTCAGTGTACTTTGATTGCAACTGCCGATTTAGAAGCATGTTTTTCTCTTCAATTTGCATAATGCCCATGTTCAACTTCTCTTTTGCATCATACAGCTTTGAGTAAGCATCATAAAACTCAGATTTCAACACCAAGATTAAAGCGAAAATTTCTTCGTTTTTTACCTCCAATTGACAGTGGCAATCTTCCAGTTCCTTGTGGAGTTCTCTTATGCATTTATTTTTTCCTTCCAACTCAGATAAGCAAAAGTTCATATCCCCCGTCAATTTTCTATCTGAGAATTCCATTCAGCCTCCTTCTCTTTGAGATTTATAGCACATTTATTATGCAACTGTTCCAAACCTTGAAGTTTATTTCGCAACTTTTTCAATGAAGAAGATGTGGCATTATTATTAAGCTGAGCCTCTTGAATATCTTTCAAAGACATTAGCAAGTCACTGTTTTCTTGCTCTAATTGTGCAGTTTTGTATTCCATTTCGTTGGCCAGTATGTCTTTTTTCCTCACTAGTATCCGTAGCTCTGCAATCTCTTCATCCCTCTTCATGGTTAACTGCTCAATCTCTGATTTTGCCACTTGACAGTCTAGGAAGACATTCTCAAATTGTGCTCTAGATTCAGACACCTCAATTTCAAGAACTTTCCTTCTGCTTTCTTCATGAGCTAAGGCTTGATTACTCAACCTCAACTGGGTCTCCAGGCTTTCTGAAACTCGAACCTGAGCATCCAAAGTAGCTTGCAAGGAAGAAATTTCGTCAATAAGTGAGGATTTCTCCTTCTGCCACTCCATCTTACTTGCCTGGAACTGAGTCTGAAGCTTCCTGTGTGCTTCTTCAAGGTGTGAGAACTGCTCGTTTTTCCATTTCAACTGATATTGAGCAATCCTACTTTCCTCCTCCAATTTGAGTATGTATTCATCTCTCTCTTTCAGATCTTTTGATGCATTCTTCTGCACTTCAAAGCTCTTCCCTGGTTTAATTGATAAAAGCCTCTTAAGACCAGCAATTTCCTCAGAACTTGCACAAGTCTTCTCCTCCAGATCCTGGATTCTTGCTGATGCTTGATCTAAAGCCAAGACCAAATCCCTGTTTTCACCCTCCAATTTTAAAATTTTCTTGCCGTATTCTGCTCGAAGCTTTTCATTTGCAGAACTAATCTGCTGGAGAAACAAGTCCTTTCTGTGCAAACTGGATTGGAGTTCCTCGTACATTTGCCTAATCTCACATATCTCCCCAGACTTGGCATTCAGTTCCTGGGCCAGTTTATCAATCTCCAACTTATCTTGTTGCATTTTGGTTAGTTGCTCAATGTGGGCTTTCCTCAAACTATGGGACAGCTCAGTTTTGGCCCGGCATTCTTCTCTGAGCTTTTCCGCCTCAACTTTAACTTCGTCTAGCTCATCGTAAATTCTGTCCATTTCGTTTACTTCTCAATATGAATTACTGGCCTGTGCACGTAAGTTGAGATGCAAACTTAACATTAGCAAAAAACTGATTACGACACAATAATCAGGAAAACAAAACAAAATAATTATTTTTTTAGCTTTACCAATCAGAAACATTTTCAGAAGTTCAAGTGCCCTAAGAACAAATTCAATATGCATCGGCGATTATTTATACATCCAACTGTCCTATATCCTCCAGGCTTCCTTCAGTTATCTTTTCCTGGTCTTTTTACCTCTTTTAAGTTTGGGAATTTTTGTCTCCAGACAATAATTTCTGTTAAAATACTGAACACCTTAATCTCAATGAAACTGCAGTAATATCTCTAAGAATCAACCCCTTCTGCTTCAGTCTTGTGCTCTAACCACAGCCATTGACTAAGGAAATAAACGAAATTAGTTGGACTTGGACCAATCTAGGACAGTTGATGGCTTCCCTATAAGCATCAGACAAGATCAAAGCTACAATTAATGGGCATTCAGTTAAGTGAAGTTCACATTTTGAAATTTAAGTTCAGACTTTGAATTAACGAAATCATGAAAAATAAAAATAAAAAAGCGCGCACACCATAAAATTTATAAAAAAAAAAACTATGTTTTCTCCATTCTTCAACTTTTCTTTCCTGTTGCTGTTATAAATGTTTCAATAACCAGGATTATTATGGAGGAAATATTCAGATAAACAAGCAACTTCTTCAGCAGTCTTCTGACATGAAATTGAGCATTTAAATAATGAAAAAAATCTAAAAATGTTTAAAAAAATTATTAAACACCCAATCCCATACCCAAAACCAGGAAGAAGAAAAAAAAGTAAACAGAGCAAGAGAAACAATGGCGGACTGCAAGAATGAACAATTTTGATCAAGATTAGAAAATCTTTGCGTGTTACTAATGCAGCTACAAAAAAAAATAAAAACATGAACTGGGGAAGTATTAATCTATCTCCATAAAATTTGAAGTAATCTTAAAAGTTCTGTATAGCTGCAACAGGATTTTCGAACCCTAAACCGAAGAAAAAAATAAATTGAAAACTCAAAAAATCGTTTCGTAAAACAAAAGGATTCACCTTGCCGTAGATAGAGTAAATTTGCGGCCGCCTGGTTGAAAGGCGGAGGAGCGGAGGAGAGAGAAGTGTGCCGTTGTCTGAGCGGGAAAGAAGTTTATTTGAAATTTGGAGAGATCTTGCAAGGCTGTGTTTGGCAAGAGAGAAAACAAATCAAAGGAAAGGGCTTTTTAAGTTTATGAAACTTTGATTTATGGGGGGAAATATAAAAGGAAAAAGAAGAGTATAGATTGCTATTTAATTTTCTTCAAAGTTTACTATTGATTGTTTTTAAAGATATTGCAGAACATGTGAAAATTCGATGAAGTATATATTATAACTGATAATTTTTTGGCAACATATATATTATGGAAATCCAAAACCAAACAAAGTCTCTCTAAATGTTTAATTTTAATGAATAATATGTGTGAATCATATCTGCTTAATTGCAAAGTAATATTTATCAATAAAGACGTTTTGCCCTTGACTAATTTGTCTAGACTTTCAACTACACTCGAAAAATACTTATATTTATTTCTTATTATTTTGTTAAAGTCGCAACATTCAATTATTATGTTCTATTTTCTCCTTCATATAAATCATTATTTTGCAAAAAAAACAAAATAAAAGAGAACTTTCTCCCCAAATCATACGTGACCTTTCCAACCAAAATCTGCCCATGAAAAAGAAGTCTACAAATTGTTATAAATTGACAGATAAAAAATTGTATGTGCTCAAGTATAATCCATGTTAATCTTGTAATCCTCCACAATTTTCCATTTTCTTGTTTTAACATCATTTAACCAAGTGCAAACAAAGATAATTAACGAAAATGAATTTACAAATAGGAATATTAATGCGGGCTTTCCTGAACATATAAAAAATATATTTTTTAATAACACCATTAATTTTTTAAAAATATGTACTTTTTTAAAATAATATTACATAAATATATATAAATTAAAATAAAAGTAAATTTAAAAAAAAAAAAAAAAAAAAGGTAAGCAAGACGGGTTCGGGGCGGGTTCAAAAATAAAAAAACAAAACCCACCACAAACCCGTTTACAAGTTTAAAAAACCCGCCCCAAATGGGGAAAAATGTAAAAGAATTTCCTTGCATACAACTGGGATTGTTCCTGAATCGAAATCGGTGAACAGAGTTATCCGTAATCTAACAATGTAGCAGATGGTAGGATTCAAGTCTAACTGTACAACAGACTGCAAAATGGGACTCAATCATTAGGAAACGATGCTGTTTACCCCAACTCTGCAATTGTTTAAAACTCAAATAGTGGAATCAGGCATAGCTTTCCGTATGTGGCTCATCCCAAATTGAATACTTGGATGTCTCTGGCCAAAGTCGAGCTCTGGATCAAACATTATCTGGAAGCAACAATGATTCAAGTTCTTCTCTACGTCGCTCAAGGTCCTGCAATTGTTAGGTTAATATAAATATTGTGTAATTTCTTCAAGATAGCATAGATACAACTGGACCAAAGCCGGAAGCAAGGAAAACATTCGTTGGTACAAACATCATACTTAGCTAGTCGAGAAACCAGCTCAAAGCAGTATAATTAATTTCCACTCACTATGTTTTGAATTGCAGGGTAGTTCTCAAGCTTCTTTCGTCCGATCGTTTTCCTCAAATGGAAATAGAATCAATTAGGTGTAAAATAATGAGTGTTTCTTGCTCATAGATCTCTCTGATTGAGTAATTGTTACTTGTATTTGTTTCGAATCTCAATTTTAACTTCCAAAGGAACAGCAAGTTCTTTGTAGTATCAGTCAAGGGCCAGCCACCAGGAGAGGAAGGAAGAAGACATCCTCAGTGTTTAAGTCAGAACATGATTGAAGGTTTTTATGTCATCCGTTCTTTTCCTTATCCATACAAGCTTTCTATCCTTTTTAGTAATTTTAGCCTTTTATTCTCCATAGGACTCAAGACCCCAGTAACCCAATTCTATTGCTAAAATAGACTGGAAATAAATGAAAAGAATATTGTCGAAAGCTCAAGTATACAGCTTCAAAATTTAAGCTGCTACAACAATATATAACACAGAATACTTTTTTCTTATCGCTCACTCAAGCATCTTAATGGCCAATTTATGTTCCTAACATAATGCAACACAATAGATTACCTCAAGATCCTTTATTGCTTGCTCCCTGGAAAGCTCTTTTTTCTGGCGAGCACGCTTGACCATGCCAATGCAAAATATTCCCTAAAAAACCATTTACAGTTTAGACTATAAGTTAGAGTTCAGTGTACCTTAAATTCATTGTAGATATGAAACTGAAGCAACAGGCCACATTCCTCATCAAGATGAAAAGTCATTATGATACAAGTAAATAGTCACTACACAGATTTAGGAAGAATATGGACATAAAAACTATATGATGTAAACCAGACAAGAAAACAGACACAGAGACATATACTACTATCCAGAAGTAAATTATTACCGACTAGTAGGCACAATGGTATCATGAACTTACTGATATAACATAAACCACACCACATGCAAGGAGCAGGTAGCTTGCAATGCTCTGGAGAAGAAAAAGCTCTTGGTGGTTCCTTAAATACTCAGGGTAAGCTCTGGTCATCACGGCAACACTGGAGAAAAACACAATAAAGATAAGCACAATTCACACTCCAACAGACTAGAAGCAGTTCTTAAACATGTGAAAGGTGATGGAAACATGGATTTTAGTTGTAAAAGTGATGTTGCTAAATTTACAGTTTCTCTAAACAGATAAATGCTGCAGACAGATCTCTTTCTACTAACTATCTGATATGAGTAACCACCAGCTACCAAGTTGAAAACTTTGGTTTTTAGTCACCGGAGAAGAAAAAAAACTGGGAGACTTTGGGTAATTGAGGACCTACATTTCAATTCAGATATTCAATACCAATCTACATCCGGAATTCAGTTAACATAGCTAGCTATCAGTAATCACAGACTTTGCAACCACATATAAAATAGCTAAGTTGAAGTTCAGTCAAACAAGTTACTCAAGAAATCATCAATTTGGCTTTGTACAAGTTTTTCAACAAAAGTAGGACGTACAAGATCTGCAGCATTCCCCTGCCTGCCCAGTACTCTAGAACCTGCAACAAGTTGGTGAAGATTTAATATACGAGCATATGGATTTGAATAGAATAACAAAACAGTTAGAATAATCTTTAAAATATATTAAAGAAAAGGCCAAAACAAACTCTTCTGTGCAAAAGCTGCTTTGAAATTTTCAACCCCAGCCATCAGATTATTTTATGGTTCAATTAAATCAGCAATGTCTGGATTAATGAAATCCAACATTGAGGTTGGAATATAATACATCAGCTTCGGATATGAGAAGCAAATAATTTTTTTCATCATTCGCAAACCATCATAAACAATCTTTAATTTTTTTTTTGCAAGGTTATATGAAGAGTTTAGCTATCCAGGCCTTCCAAAGGCCAACAGAATAGCATCAACAAGAAGCAAACATTCAAGATCGCTTGAAGAGACCTGTAATGTATTCAACCCCCGAGCTTTCCCTTCTCCACCTAGTGAATCATCAAATTTTTGCATCATGAACTCATCTTGAGCTACCCATCCTAATTGAACACGGCGTGACCGAGATTAGACACATCGTATTAGATGTAATACCTAAGCAGCTAGCCTTTTTGCATCTAGGACGATTTTATTTGTAAATGGAGTTGGGATGCTTTTTGCAATTTTTAATGACCAATCACACATACATTTTAACACTTTAAACATAAAATAAACGACTACAATGCTCAATTTTTAATTTGATACGGCTTTTTGACGCAACTGTCTTTCCATGTTTTATACACAATGCATTTCATAATTGGATCCATAATTGTGAGAGAAATATAACTCAATATAATCAACACAACTTAAATATTACCAACAAATGGAAAATGATTTGTTTTATGCTGGTGCATCAAAAATGGAATGAATCAGTCAGTATCCAAACTTTTTTTGCCACCAAGCAATTTCATGCACCAATCAAACACCTATTGAATGTCTACCAATTTAAAATTTCCGACACATTAGAGCTTGTGGGAATGGTCAAACGTGTGTATAACATCATTCATAGGGAAAAAATAGCATGTTCAAGCGAGGATAGCCAGCCTCCCAACCAGCAACAAATAAGCATATAAGTAAGAAGGCTTACCTTCCAATAAAGTCGCGTAGATTCAGTGAGAGAGTAAAATTCATTAAAAGAAAAAAACATCTAAAGCTCTAGACTTTGAGAAAGATGCACGTGCTTGCTTTCATGCGAGAATGGTATGAAACCAAAACATGCGGTGGCCACCAGGCTACCAACTTGATCACCTTACTATTGTCCTCGTTAAAACTAATTGAGAGGAACACCACCACCATCAGCAAAAACCGTGATGCACCAGCCAAAACCACCAAAAACACATCACCAGAGAACACAAGCATCCCAACCATTATCAAACTGCATTGCGAGCATCAGCAACAGATTATGATACTCCACCAGTGTCCACCGGCATAACAACTCCATCAGAGTACAAAATCATAATATGAACCAGTATCAGATCCCACTGAAACCAAAGTTGTGCGCGACGTTGTGATCAAACCACAACCTGCGACTTCCAAAGTTCACCCCCGCTCAACGTTGAAATTACAGTTTATTTAGTTCTCTACATGTATTTTCCTCCCATCAGTATGGTGCATAACCGTGACCAAGAGACAAGGGTTTTTGGGGATGTATAGTGGGGGGCTTTGGTCTAGAACTCTCTTGATTAGGGGAGAAGTTCTTCACTTTGTTTGATGTTTATATAAATGGGCTAAAACATCGTGATATACATCTGAGTTTAAGCTTAAAATACCACTAAAATTGAACAAAATGAAGTAGTTCAATCCTAGGTTTCCAAATTGTCTTATTAAGAGAGAATCTGAACAGGAATACCCTATTCTGCCGCTGAACAAGCACTCATTACCCCTATGTGCGAAAAATTAAATCAACTCCAACACAATAATTGTCAGCAAGCTTTGAGTACACCCATAAAGAATGTAGGTATTATATTGGTATTAAAGTTCAGGGGCCAACAATATTTATTACCCCAAAAGTACATAAAATTACTTAAATTTACTTGCCAGCATTGCAGCTGAAAACTTCACCGTTTCAAAATGTCAATACATACACACGCAGTATAGGGAGTGAAAAACAGCGTTAAAGCAAAAAAATATAGACAAAGAGCGAACCTTCCAGAACTTCATAACGAATTGCCACTCCGTCTCGGCGACCACCACAAATACGGCTATGAGCACCGCGTAACACCGGAATATCCCATCAAATATCTACACCAAACAAATTCTAATGCTCAACACACTTAACCTCGACTAAAATGAATTTACAGTAACAGTAAGCAGAAGAAAAGAACATAACATTACATCAGATACGTTCTTGAAAGATCGGACGGCGGAGAGAACGTTGACGGCGATGCAGAGAATGGCGGCCAAAGAAGTAATGACGCTGAAGCATCGGCAGGCTATCAAGAAGCCGTCGGGCCTCGAACGGACCCAATCGGTGGATGCGGACGGAAGTGGCGTCGGATCGGGCCCGGACCCGGCGTGGCTGTCACCTCTCCCCGAACTCTCTCCCTCCATTTTCACCGGAAATTATGCTTGAGATCGAATACGAGGCTCAATGATGAATGGGAATCTTTGTAGGCCTCCCCGCTTGCTGATTTGCTGGAAAGGGAGGGGGTATAGTTGGAGGATTCTGGCACCTGCTGGCCAAGAAATGGAAATACCGTGGTTGAATTGGTTCAGAAGGCTAGGTTAAAATGAACCCCTGAACTGCCGATGCGGGCCAGACTGTTGGCGTGTCTGGTAACTTCCCCACGTGGTACAATACATACTGCACTCGGTACATAATATATTTAATATATAAACAATTGAGAAATATTTCATTTCGCTAAAAATTAAACACTTTAGAAATATATGTTGCACCCTTTATTAATGAAAATTCGTTGAAATTAATTTTGAATCATGCACAAGTAAAAAAATAGATAGATATATATATAAACTATATATTTCGAATATACTTTTTTAATTCAACTTTTTTATATATTTTATTGAATTACATTGTATATTCACTATATATAAAATTCTATTTTAAATTATTCATGTTACAATAATAAAATATATAATAAAATTTATAATCAAAAATCTTATCCGTTGGCTTACACTGCACCCTTATTTTATCATTGTTTGCTCAATTGGATTTTGGATTTTGGATTTTTTATGTGTTGTAACATTCTTTTAAATAATTAAATATTCATTGCGTTTTTAATTGGTTTAGAAAATACGGCTATGTTTAGTGTTGCTTCAGATTACATGATAAATGTATTAGAAAAAATATAAAAAATAAAAAATAAAAAAATATTTTATTTTAATTTGAAGAGATATTTTATACTGTAGATGTCATTTCATGTAAATTTTTATTTGATAATACTGTCATATCAAGTTTGACTATCATCATATATTATAAATATATTATGATAAAAATTGAAAGATATATATTTATATTAATGTAATAATTCAAATATGTAAATATAACTTTTTTAATATATTAACTGAAATATGTATAAATTATATATAATATTTGAAAATATATACTAATAAGTAAAATAAAATAAATTATTTTGGATGAAATGAAAGATATCTTTTGTGAGTTATTATTTACTTTTATTTCAAAAAATATATATTTTAAGGAAGTGAAAAATACTCCCACAAAATAACACCGAAGTGATACTTTTTCAAACCACATTAATGCCGTATAGGATAGAGGTGTTCATAATTTGATTAAACTAATCGAACTAAACCAAAGTGAATGAAAATTTCAGTTTGCATAGAAAACCAAACAAAAAATTTCGGTTCAGTTTTTTATTTTTTTTATTTTCTATTTTTTATAATTTAAATTTTTGATTTGATTTGATTTTTAGTTTCAATTAGTAAAACCAAACCGAAAATCAACTTATGATTTATATATTTACATGTAATTTTTATGATATTTTTATTCTTATTCTTATTCTTATTCTTTGTTTTTACACTATTTTTTTATTTTGTTTACTCACTCAAACCCAAAAAAAATATTAAATATATTTATTTTATCTATCTTTTGTTTATTAAAAAATAGATTAATCAAAAAATTGAAAAAAAAAATAATTATATTCAAACCGAACGAATTAATTTAGTTTAATATTCATTTTATGATTTTGACCAATTAAAATTTTGATCCGATTTCATTTGGTCCAACAAACACCCCTAATATTGTTGAATAGTTGGAATGCATTTAAATATGATATTAAGTATTAGCAATGAACCATTGGCTATAACAAATGCATGAGATGATTATGAATTATGATTAGTTATTTCAATTTCTACTGTAAATAGAGATTTGAGATTGATTTTTTATTTTTATTACTATATTTTGCAGTAAATGCCAAACCAATAGCATATCTTATCATATTTATCATAAAAAATAAAATAAAATTTTATAGAAATTAATTGTATGCATGCCCAACTAATCACATAATAAATAAAATTATACTAATTTTATAATTGATCATTTTTTTTTATATGTACAAAACATAGTAAACATAAATCTACTTGACTTGGGTTGGTTCAATTAAATTAGGTTTAGATATTAAGAATAAATGATTGACAACATAATTTGAAATTAAAAAATTATTATCGACGAGTATAATAAATATAAAAAAGATTTGATGTTAACTTAAGTCATTAACTAACTTAACTGAACAAATCTTGAATTTTTTATTAAATATGAATAACTCCATATTTGTTTAAATTTAAGAAATTATATACATATTATATAATTTCACACACCAAAAGTTTAAGGTATATAAGGTTATAAGATGGCTTCAATGTTTCTATATTTTAAATTTTTAATGATTATACAATCACATAATCTTGTATCTCTATATATATATATTTATTTATTTTTACAAAAAAATTGTTCTCAAATTATTTTTTCAAAATAAAACTAAATATAAATTATATTATTCAATATATTTTTTTATTTATACATTATATTTTTCAATATATTTTTTCAAAATATATTTTTTCAAAATACGCAAAACAAATTCAAATATTCCCAGAGAGAAGTGTTTTAAACTTTCTCAAAATGTTATTTAAAAGTATTTTTCAAAAATAAACACACGATTTATTGAGAAATTTGTAGTTTTACACTTATTGACAGCACGTGACATTTAGGTGACGAAATTCTTTTGCGGAATCCTCTTGATTGGGATTCGGTACAAATGGGAAGCGCTTATAAATTATACGTGATCCAAGAACAAAAGAAGAAAGAATGGAGAGCAAAGAAGATGAGATCGTTGCAGAAAATGGGGGAACTGAGATCCCAAAAGACGGTTCCATTTGTGGGTTCGATTCTCTGCACCGTCTCCTCCAATCTTCCCTTTCTCCCCAGCTTTTTCAGGTCAAATTTTCATCATCCTTCTCCTTCCTTCTTGTACTTATTGTTATTATTATAAATATTTTGGATATGCAGGGGATTGGGTTCTGTATTTTAAGTCAACCGATTGTTTTTCTGATGTTGAAACCTGTTATTTCTTTGCTGTATTTCTGGCATTTTTTAGAGATGGGATTGTTTGTTTATGTATTTGATTCATTTTACTTGATTTGGATTTGCATACGGTGTTAGACTATCCAATAGAAGCCCCGGAAAGTTAATGGATTTCTATCTCAAATTAAGCTCTGTAAATAATATATATTTGTCGTGGATGATTAACACTAAGTTATGTTGTACGCGGATTGAATGACCTACGATATTAGCATTTTGTTTTCAAGATTATGGAATTATGTAATTTTTTTTGTTGCTTTTTTCATAACAGGAAGTCAGCCGATTGCTTCTTGGGCTAAACCGTGGAAGAACACTTGATACTATTGCTATTCCGGAGCCTGCCAAATCTCTTTCTTCAAAACATGATTTTGATCTTCAGGTAAATATAGTTTTCAAATTCTTCTTAATAGGGCTGATAAGTATTTTCAAAGACGTCAACCTTTTTACACACGATCAAATTAATTAATGTATCATAGTTTAGTAGCACAAGTTATAGGATTGTTGTTGACAATGTCCCTTTTCCAATGGGATGGTTTTCTTTAATTAGTATTTATGAT